>DWGJ01000311.1:0-33967 GCA_018246895.1 Aspitha aspitha aspitha
ATGATGAAAAATTTGAAAATCGTGACATGCATTTAGTTATCTTGGTATATCACCTTACATACAAACTCAAATCTTATAAAAACATTTTTTGTGTACGCAATACATACCAGTGCTAGGATTGTGCTAAGAAATTTCATTATTAAAAATATATAGCAATAAATAAAAAATATAAAACGTAAAGTCGTCATTTGACGACCATGGTAGCTAATGGGTTAAAACCCAATCAGGTCGCGCTGCGATGGAATTCAATAACACGAAACATTTTCTGCGTCGTTTAAGATCTCTTGTGTCCCAGAATTGAGAAAACGAAAATAATGTGTGCGTCATAAAATACAACCGTTTTATTATGTGTTGAGAATGGAAAACGAACAGGTATACGTCACAAATGACCGCTGCCACTGATAGACATCTGCAACTGTCTCTAATGGGGCTGTAGGAATGGGATTTCTAATAACAATTATACATTCGGTTGTATTTATTTCAGTTGTTATTAAGAATTAGTTGGTGAGATCCGTTAGGACACAGCACAACAGGGTTGCAGGAATGTTTCAGTATAAGTATGCAACTTTGTTAATACAAATGCTGAAGTAATAGTTGTCTCAGGCAATGCCGGAGAATTATGGATTGCCAGATTTCTTTAAGCTTATAAAAATATATTATACTTTATACGATATCTAAGATATGCAGGTTTCAGAAGAAGCCCCTTGGGTTTCCAATGACAGATAAGTTTGGTACTTGGTGCATTGTGCCTAACCTTGTATAGTCAGAGGAGAACACCAAGATTTGGCTTACATACAGTTTTGAATATATCATCGACTTGTTAACATCACTGCCCATTAAAATACTCGTAGATAAGATCAGGCCTAACGCATGTATGCACTAATAACAAATAAATGAATTTTTATATGGTGCGATTTTCAGAAATGAATATCATACACAATACAGCAATACATATATGTACGTAAAACATAGCGTTGTCAAACGAAATATAGCTTTGCGTATTTGTATGGAGGACCATTGAGCAACACAGACACGAATAGAGGATGTGTCGCGCCACCTGTTAGCTAATTGACACCGCGACAGCTAGACAACGGAGCTCAGGATTTCACATGGATTTTCCCTTTGCATCCCGTCCATTTACAAAAACAGATAGCCGGAGTTTCATGCTCGTATGTCCGATGGAAAACAGAAACAGACCTTTTTATTATTGAAAACCAAATGCCATCGGTCCCGTAATGATATTGTAAAAAAATATTTTATTAAATGAAATATATGTATGTATCAATGAACTTTAAACATATTCATTTCATACACGAATAACTATTTTATAATTTATTTGTACACAAATTATCTTATGGAAGTTCTTGCAAGCTTTTCGATAAAATTCGATTTAAATTGAACGATTAGATATAGATAAATAAATATTTGCAGAATAACAAAACAGGTTTTTTTGAGCCGTCAAGTACATATTTTAATTGTAAGTATATTAAAATCAACATGTTAAATATTAGTATAGTAGAAAAATACACACTAAATAGTAGGTACACTAGTAGTACTAAATAGTACACAAAAAATTAGTAAATGAAGTTGTGAACTAGTGTCATTATTAGATTAAACATTACTGGGGTCTACCGAGTAATATTTAATCAAACTGTATCGACAAAGTGCAAATCTGTTCATCGGAAATAACCTGCCTTGAGGGCGCGTCGACAGTGACTGTTAGCGAGCGTTATCGTGGTAATCGCAATAGAACCAATTACTGATTCTGAACTTATTTTGGGAAGCGACAAGAAAAGGTTTAGACGCAAATGGCCTTGGGTGGAGACCAATTTCTCCGTGTATTTAAAAAGAATCAACCTTTAATATATCAGTGCGTTATCACTCGAGCGGAAGTATTTGCTGATTGAAATTCTAAAGTCGCTGAATAATAATAATAAATTTAAAATACCGTACCCACCATGGAGGCTGTACAAAAACTAACTATTGAAACTGTCACAAGAGGTCCACCATTCCCTTGTTTCGATTTAATTAAAATGAAAATTCAGCGGCTGAAAACGAACGAGTGGAGAATCTAAGCTTTCGCCAAAAACGGTAGTTTAGCTTTGCAAATGAGATTGTCTTCTGGGCGTGCTGGCTCTTGTAGCAAGTTAAGTTAAGGATGTGATTAACAAAATAGACAATATACATATAATTGTAAGCGTATATGTAAGGGAAACAAGTCGATAATTTGCCAAATTTATCGACCTGTTGTATCGACAGCATTAAAAGATAATACGTTTTGACCATGCGACTATGCACGAGTTCAAATCGCAGGGGTACCAATTCAGATGTCTGAAAGATGCTTGCTTTAAATATATTACTTTCTTAAATCATAAAGTAAATACTCGTATGTTTGGCGTTGACTATTATGGTACTGCTCACCTCGCAGTACCAATATCGTAAAATTTAAACCAGGTACACATGCTCCCTGCCCGCATAAAATAGCTTCAGCTTTACTTACACATTGTAGCCATATCTCAGCGGATGTACCGCTCTGCCGTCTTGGCGCCCGAAATCTGTTTAGAACGCCCCTTTACTAAGATTATATCGTGGTACTTCGGTGAATGTTACCCATTAACTTGACTGGTGGCTAGTAAATAAATATTTACATGTAGCTAGATTCGTGTTGCAAATATATTTTTGCATAAAAACGTGCTAGATCATGACAACCTAGCGAATTCCAAAGACCATAATTAAAGTTTCCATCAAATAATCGAACCTTTAAACCTGGTCACAAATCTTTGTTTTTTTTCGTCAAGAGGGGAGCAGTAGATTGTAACTGCACACAATTTAAACCGGTACTGTAAATTTGATCTTTGAATATAAATGCAATGTAAATCTATGAATTTAATTTATACTTAAACAAGTCCAGTGTTGATCACGTACATTTACAAACTGTGTTATGTCATCGTATAGGTAACTATAGTTCGAATATAACGTTACTATGGACAGCATCACCTGGGTCACAGCATCAAAAATTGCAGAAAACATTCTCCATACATTTGATATGGAAATTTAAGGGGGCGCCGTGAGGGCAGGTAGTACCTAAACCCTACGAAAAAGCGTTATAAGGAGATTGACGGTTATGAAAAATGTACGGGGACCGAGAATTCCTACATATCTAATAGGTACTCGCTGAGGTTCAAACCTTACTTTATCAGATTCTTTTAAACATCAAAAGGTGTAAGAAAATGGTATTTGTTTTGTACTCCAATTCGACAGTCCAAAAATATAACATTTATATTTTAGGATATTTTTACACCATATA
Source organism: Aspitha aspitha aspitha (assembly GCA_018246895.1). Lineage (NCBI taxonomy): Eukaryota > Metazoa > Arthropoda > Insecta > Lepidoptera > Hesperiidae > Aspitha > Aspitha aspitha. The sequence goes on from DWGJ01000311.1 coordinate 3,308, forward strand.
TATATCTTATGGCACCTAGATAGAAAATACACCAAATATGTATATTAGCTTTTAAAGAGGTACAAATATAAAATCATTTTACAAATACTCGCCTGGCTGAGAATCGATTTCATAATCCCTGCTATATCTATCTGCTATCTGCTGCTGCTATCAATAAGTTGACTATGAACATAGAACTCCTTTCCGCTTAACGTGTGTTGGTATATTTCAAACTCTGTTAACATATTTCAAACGGTACATGTTAAACGCCTAACAAAAGTCACATAGAGAAACAACAGTTGATGCTATCTGCGCCATTAACAGACTTGCACTGTTCACTTACATAATCAAATTGACAATATGCTATTTTTAAAATCAGTGGATATTTATTAAAGTCCAATAATCGGAAAAGCATTCGGTGTTTCTAAAAAAATGTACTGAAAGAGAGCACGGGATGCGTAACGCTATATCTCAAAATGGATCCGACCTCCCAAAGATATTATCACCCTACAAGTTGTGTAAGATAAATCGTTCCGTCCGAACATCTCATAAAGAAAATTCATTCAGTGCAATTTCGGTAATGCACGAGTTGGCTGGCTAAATAAGGAGTTGGGTATTTGATTGAAGGGTACGCGGTGCGAGTCTACACACTTTCCGTATGAAACGATGAGGTTAGGGAACGGAACGATTTTTATTAATAAATATAATTTACTGTTTTAAAAAGGACGATACCAGTTCATTAGTATCTAATTATATTGAGGCACCTATTGTACTAATGTCACTTTACTAGAAAGCTTAGCTACTTTAAGAATTAGGTAAAAAGAAAGCGCAGCGAAGAAATAGAAAGCAAATAACTTGGTACTAACAAATTGAATTATATTTTTCGAACCTTGACTAAATTTTGACAGCGCTTCATTTAATTAATCATCTTATGAATTATATGCGTTGCTAGAAGGGTTAAGATGCTAAGGTACTATTATATTATATCGCTAATTTCAGTCGAAGTGCCACCGCAATAAATTACGCAAAGGGAAATGAGCGTGGCGCGGCGGGAACAGGAAAAAATGCTAATAAAATTGTACCTTGCTCGTTAATCTTAACCCTCGCTCTCAACGGAAGTGCTGTCCAGATTTCAGATGCCTAGCTTGCCACATTGATTTTTAGTGTAGTTTTTACATGCTGGCTTACAATGCAAGTACAAAAAAGATACTTTTTTATTTTACGTTGCCTTGCGAAAAAATAATTCATATGGCAATAACACCAAATGAAAGAAAGGTAGGTAGTGAGGTACGTTTTTGACAAAATGTTACAAACATTTTCATTAATGCACGATATTTTAACAAACAAACTTCAATTAAAAAGCATCAATTGAATTTGGACCACAACAACGTTTTCAATAGTCTGATACGTACATTTATCCAATTTTTTAATGAAAACCATGTTCTTTAAATTAATTACAAATTAATGTATCCTTTAATAAATAGCAAAATATTGAAAATATTTCATTACTTTATTTAAATCCTCATATCAATTTTGGCTCTCTAAAGCAATCTTACTTTAACGGTGCCAAACATAAAATATTCGCTAACTTATGGAAACTTATTGGAATAGGTCCAGCCGATTTGTAATATTAGTGGAAAACTATACAAAAGTTGGCTTGAACTTTCTGCCGCAGTTGGTTAAAAATGGGCAAATTCTATCCTTGCATACGGTAATCATTCTGAGTATGGAATTTAAGCATTTTACGCTATTTGTTTCATTACTCTACAACTCGAAACATGCCCCAAAATGTAGCAACGAAGTGAACAATGACGGAGGCCACGAATACCTGGGCCTCCCTCAATCCTATGAACAGAGGTGGTACGTAAAAAAGGTTACAACCTGTTTACCAGTCTATTTGTGATAGTATATGTACGTACATATATGTACGTTATATTGAAATTAATTTATTTGTTTAACACAGTTAAAGAATTTAAAAATACGTTTATCATCCAGTAGTTGTTATTATCATTTTAACCATTTGGGACGAACTAAGTGGAAAGAGAATTCAAATCCCGAAAAATCACTATAGATCACGAAAATTGGTTTTCTAATTACTCATCTTCATTACGATTGCATTACATAATAATTGTTAAATATTATATAACTACTAGCATCGTTACAAACCTAACGTGGATCATCTCCATGAGATTATAATGTGTATCTTAGTGTTTGAAATTGAATAAGTACAATGAAATATTTCTAAACCCGTTCCATCAATCACATTTCCAATGTGGTCCATAGGTATATTAATACATGTACATGCGATAAAAAGACAACGCATTTAATACAACAACAACTAATTAAATTAATGCGATATATCAAAATAAAGACACAGTCGTAGTCATGTACTCGTACATCGGCGATACATTTACATTAACGATGCTTTTCACCGTATTTTCAATAAGCAAATGAAAGAATGACTCCCCTGAGGCCGGAGCATGGACCCGGTGCACGCTAATAGACACATTGATGAATCAGCTCTCCTCCCCTCGTGTGGCGAATGGGAAAAAGCGTCTGAATATTTAAGAAAAGCAATCTTCTGCACTCTATCTCTATGTAAAATTGATGAAAGTCATGTAAATCTTAGGTAATTAACTAAAACGTGACTGATCGAAACGTTGTTTATGTTCTTTTTGACATTCGCGTGTTTCTTTGGCTTTTAATGTTACATGTTTCAGTCACGAAACGTTTTTGAAACAAACATGAAATGCTTTTGAGATTTTCCTTTATTTATAGCGCTTAAATTGTTGGACTTCAATGAAAGTGGATGTCTATGTTTCTAGCTCTTCACGTATACCTCATCTCCACGTCTACCATTCCTCTCTCTCATATTAGATAATATTTGTATAACAAGCGGTTGGATAGAGTATTACATGGATTTAATGGATGCTCCTATTTTCCTTATTCTATTAAAAGAAGTGAAAGATACCGTAACTGGTATAGGATGGAAAATATAAAAAGATTCCGACATTTTGCGCAGATGGTGAACCGAATTAACCGTAAAGTTGGGCCATTATTAATTCTGTTTTCGTGTAGCCGGCAGCTAATGTTTCAAGGAACTTATTATTGGGAAATTTTCTAATGGCTGCTAATATAACGACACGCCATCGCAATCACGCAACAACAACAAATAAGAATAATTGAGATTAAAGTTCATTGCACTGTTCCACTTATTAAAAGCTCGTAAAATTATCGTGACTAATCACTCCCTCCTCCAAAATTTTGTTGCCCAGCTGCGTCGGCCATTGAACCTCGATTTGATACTTTCAATACTAAACTGTCCTTGATGCCTTGTTTATTATTAACCTTCTTGGCAAAAACCTATAAATATTGCACAGGGCAAAGAATTTAGTTGTTCAATCTCTTATGACTTCCTTCAAGTTAGCAATAATTAAATTATATCTCTTCTCACCTGTCATTGCATGTACGCGTATATCTCCATTGTATCCTACTCGTCCTCTAAATAAGTTCTTGTTCATCATCAGGATTTGTTTTTTCTTTGCTTTTAATCTATCGTCTGTATCGTTTGTGTCGTGTATTATCGTGTACCAAATTTATTTTGGATACGAGAAACACAGCAAGTTCGGTACTGCCTGGTTTACCTTAATTAATGCTTGCTCGTTTCATCCTAGAAAAATATAATCTTCCATCAAGGCATCAATATCAAATCTTTGTTTTTAATGTGTGTAAAAGTATTTCTTGTAAAAAACAAAAACCTTGCTCAACAGCTCCAACAATTAATAAAATACATTAATGAAAAGAGGGTGAAATCAAGCATTGCAGAATCTGTCATCGTTGCGACGCTGCACCAACGAGTATTATAACGATCAGTGAGTTTAGCAAAACAAATCATACAGATTGGATAGCCATATTTACATGCAATCCACTCCTGTTATCGACATTCACATTCAAAATTCATTCAGTATTAAAATTTGATAGTCAGAATAGTATCCATTCATATGGCATACGAAATGCATTGTTCAATAATTTGCCGCAAGGTACATAAAGCAAAATTATATTGTCCGTACCATCATGTATTCGCTAAATACAACCGACAAAAAATTGTTTAAACGCAACTAGCTAACAAATAATACATAAAATACTGGGGATTTTTGTTTTTTATACACAGGGGGGTATTGCGTAGGAATTGAGCCTTAGTAAACTTTTTTATTTGGTACAGGGATGAAACAAAACAGATTATTTGTTTTGTTTTAAAAAATACAAAAATGTTTTCAATATAGGTATTTTATTCCTGTTTCAAACCCATTTTATTTATACACGTTAATTTGGAACATCTGCTTCTGAACAATTATTAACAATTTAAAATGTGTTTTAAACTTAAAAACAAACTTTTATTTTAGGGTATATTTCCAAGGGTAATGTAATTATAAATTGCTACTACACGCGTTTATGGTATACTTGTATACTGTCTCTATAATAGTGCGATTTCCCCAATATTATGCAAGGAAGAAATTTTTTTTCAGTACTAGTGGTCATCCTTAAGATATTTGTATCACATAACGTATCTACGAATATATAATAGCGCAATATTTTTTTATTAAATACTACTTTATTGTGAGGCATCAAAATTTCTCTATTAATTTTGGGTATATTTAATATGAAACATCGCAAAAACAATAATTAACTGCGATAAAGGTTAAGTAAACAAACTGAACAACTCTTAAGAAACACATTAATTACCAACGCAAAAGATGTTTAAAATACATACTAAACATTTTAACCCTCTATTCACGATCTTCTAAATTCAAATTGAAATATTTATTTGTCAATAAGGTTTACAGAGATGTTACATAATATTGATAATAATTGTAGTGCGCTAATTTATAAACACGATCACCTTGAAGCACATGTCAGCTTTATGAGTGTCTTAGATACGTAACTGCTGACAAAGTTTGACTTTTAACATAATGTATCTGTTCTAGACAACTTGAATTGCCTGTATTTACTAATGCCGGTAGACCTTTTTCTTTGTACTACCCTCAAAGCAGTTCCTCTGTTTTCCGGCAAGAAATTTTCAAGTTTTAATGAATTGATGTATAAGTAAATTCTATAAAATTACATGTACTTTAAACCAATCTACCGAATGCAGCTAAGCACGAAGTTTCATGACCGATGAACGTAGCACCTAGGTCTTGCATGTTAATGAACCAACTCATGTATTTGCGCCACATCATACTCGTTTAAAATTTTAATGCAATAAATTGGGTTACTGCAATAAAACTTATTCGCACCTTTGTATAAATATCGTAAGTTATTTTCTTTTTTACGTAACCATTTACATATAAGTATACTTACATATAGTATATAGGTAAGACTAATGGCTTAACAAGTGTGTTGATATTACTCGTAATATTTTTAATACTGAGCTTATACCTCTTTAGGCCTTTTTTAAACATATCTTAATGTATTAAATCTATCGTTCTGAATATAAAATAACATAGAAATTGTTATTATGTTATATCCATGATATTGTTGTTGTTATATGTCTATTCATTTGTTCAGTCATTACACAGAAACTAATGGACCGAATGAAATAAATTGGATATCATCGAAACTTACAATCGGGTTAAATCTAGAATAAATTTTAACTGTAGGAATACTAAAACGGGTTCGAACAAGTATTACGTAAAGAGTATAATTATAAGAAATTTAAATAAATTTAGCACGAACAGAGATAACTGATTATAATAAACCTCAATTACATAAGATACTTTTCACTACCGATAATGTTACATTGATAAGAACATGGCATTACTATTGACCTAGACTTCGAATTATTATTATTATTTACGAATGAAATGGATAAAACTAAACTATGTAATTATACAAAACTAATTTTAATCACAAAGAACAGTAACACGTTGTTAAGAGCGCTCATTAAAGCTTTGATAATGCCTAGTAAATAGATAACATGAACAAAATGATGCAATAATACAAAATATTTCAATATTTCATTAACTTTTTCGTCTTTGATTACCTAATAAAATAGTTCATATCAAACATGATATTAAAAAGAGAGCCTTCTTTCTCTGTTTAAGCATATTTACCCGTACAAATATGAAAGAAATTACTGTATGTTAAAAAGATACTGTTTGTATAAAAAGTAATAACACATCTTTACTTTATTACGATGTCCCTGTTGTAATAATACATCTCCAACGAGAAATGAAATGTCTCTACGTTGAATGAAACCTTTCATTGGAATTTGGACTCAGTCACATTCTTCGTAAGATGACATTTTGGACGAGGAATGTTATAGCGTGATGTCTTGGAAAGAATTTATAATTACACGTGTCTAGACAAAATATTTGCTAGAGGTGCGGGTAATTGTACAAAATTTACTATCTACTTTGAGATTTAGTATTACAGTATCTTTCAACTAATTTTAAATACATACCAGAGAATAGATGCGTATTTTACGTATTTCGTTCGTTACTAAGGAACGGAGCGGTTTTAGTTTGTGACAATTCCACATAATGTTAGTAACCCTATGTTTTGCTCGAAGCACCGCAGTACCTTTTGAAGGTTTCCTCAATGTCAAAAAAGAAGGGTACCGTATGTAATTTTCTCGATGACGCCTATAGAAAGCCAACTCACACATAAGGTTCAATATCAATATAGGTTCATGTTTAGTTATTGTTTAAAAAGAAAACCTCAAATAACATTGAATGGGATTGTTTTCAAACCGCTTTAAGTGCAACATTTCATTGTAAACTGGTATTCGCCCTGAAAATGGTACATTACAAACCAAAACCTCCAATTATTTATCGAACGATATCTTTTAAAGTTTTACAAACACGCCAAGGCAGCATTAAAGTTTGTAGTGCATTACGGGACATGGCACGTCGCGTGCAAAGGAGCTAAATGTCATTTTTTTAATGTACATAGTTCTTACTCAATAATGAAACGTGAATAATTCCGTCTTAAAATATTCTGCCATAATTACCTGTAGTTTGCCGTCTCTTAATTTTGTTTTGGACGTCAATTTGTTTTTAGTCGCATGGTGAATCCGCTTCATGTTAATGATGACTAAGCACGCTTAATATTTCACTGTCAGGCAACTTTCTTTCGCAGGAACTGGAAGGTGTGCTAGGCGACAATACTCCTGATGCTGATTTTTTATTTTCTAAAATAATATATAATAAATTCTATACTATCTTTCTGTGTCTATAAGTTTGAGAACACATGTGTGGTCGGATGTAAGCACAGTGGCGATATTCCTAAACTCAAACCTGAAAAATCTCAAATTGCATTTCCATTTCTTGTTGGAATTTAATGAATAAATTAATTATTACAACAATTAAACAATAATAATGATTTTATATCGAATATCTGCACTGCTGCCTCGAAATTCAATGCAAATGTTTGAACAAGATTTCTCGACTTAGTTCTCGTGATGATATTATTGTTCACGTACAATTACAGAGTTTAATTTGATTGAAGGAGAGTGCCGTGTTCTTGCTGAATAAAGGATTAACTTCATCTTAATTATACAGATTATGCATTAAATAAACTTTCCTGCATTTCGATATTATATTTAGTTCAGTAGATACTAAATAGGAGATACTGATTTGTGCCTTTTACATCTTTTGAAAACTAAGGCTAAGTTGCTGCTATCACTAAGCGCACCTGTAATACAATATTTTAACACAAATGTCGTTCATTTGTACATTAAGAACATAACAATAACGTTTAAACCAAATATGGGCAATTGACATTACACGTATATTACGTATAATGCTATGAATGCTGAATATTGATCAATTAATTTGAACTGCCATTATTATTGAGTTTATCGTATTGGTATCAAACAATAAAATTATATCACTTATATCTTTCACTTTTTTCTAATTTGTTATGTATATAATGCTAGAAGTATTAAAAATCACAATAGTACCAACCTTAAAAACATCTCTGTCACACAACAATCTTGTCCGGTCGTCTGTAGCGATACGAGAAATCGTTTCCGGTTCTATCGTCTATTTTGGATTTAAATTGCTGTTAGGCCTTGATTATTTTCAATCACCTATTATAAGATAATATTTAGTACGCATTTTGGACGGATCTCGGTCCAGCTGCATCATAAACGTGCTATGTACCTATGTAGAAATTTAACTTGACTATTGATAGTAATATAATGATGAGATGGTAGGTAAAACTAGGATGGTAAGTAAAATGGTAATGTCCAGTAAACGTTAAAACATACTAAGGAAAATGGAAAATGATAAAGTACGGTTGTTAATAAAACCCAAAGTAGGGCTGTATAAAGCAGAGAGGATAATTGAAAAACCCGATCTCTCATTAAAATCTCTCAGCTCCGTCCGTCTGAGAATTAAACACGGTCATATCGCAGTCACGTTGCGGTTTTCAGTTTTTATGTCCTTTAGCTCGGGCACTGTTCTCTAAGAGAATTACGAAAAAAATATTTAAGAAAGAATTCGTTTAATAGACAATATACAAATTTATGTAAAAATTTTACTGGCTATAAAACGATTATCCCTACTAGTTTTTTCCGTATGTAAGTAAGCACTACTGCACTAGAAAGAACATTGTACAGAAACATTGTATATTTTATATCATACACACTTTAGATTTAGATGTCAGAAAGAGGCAATATGTGACTATCCTTTTGTACTAATGCAACACGTAAAACTAAACTGGAAATCACACAGTTGTGTCGTAAGCTAGGTCGAAATTATGTCGCCTTGAAGAAACTGAATATGATTCGAAACAGACTGCGTTAATAACGTCCCATGGAAATGTCAATTCTAATATAAGATATGGGATAATGCATTGTGGGAACTCAGTCGAAAATATGAATACTCTTAGATTACCCAAAATATGCTTACGCAGTAACCGTTCAAAGCAAGGGCAGACTGGTAAACTGCTGGTTATGAAGGAAAATGATATACTAACTTTCTTTGTCAACATAAACCAGAATGCTTAATAAAAGCACAATTTATTAGAAATTAACGAAAATCGTTAACAATCGATTACAAATTCAAAATACAAATTAAAAATTTTTTTACTCAAATTAATCTAATCTAGTCTATTTTTACTAAATTAATAAAATACAGAAGGCTAGCCGTCCATACATTCGTTCAATGTTTCAATTTAATGCACCGAACTCTCAAACTGTTACTCGTAAACTTCTGATATCGGCAAAAGCGAATTTGTCATATATACATATATATATATATATATATGTGTGTGAGTACGTACAAAGTTTAAACTGTTGAAGTTTTGGAAATCACGTAGATACAGTGCGCTCCAATAACTGCGGAACAAAACTAGACACACTTTAATGTACCAAGTTTTATCAATGATGTACTGCGATTGTAGTTATTGATTCAGCGTCTCAATAACAACGGTTATTTCAATGTATCTACTTAATAGGGTATTTGTTCTAAGAAACTGGGAAATTTCCAATTGTATCAAGAAAAAGTGTGAAATCGACGCTTTTCTTACCAAACAGTGATATAATATGAATAGGTAGTCGCTATAAAATAATAATGGATATTAATTTAAATCTATGCTAACCTACGAGAAATTGAAATCTTAAAGAAATGGTTTGAACTTTTTTGGTATTTAATTTGAATGAATTTAACCTTCAAGTTAAATTATTTGAAATTGAAATGTAGAAAAAATTCAATTAAAAGACCTTAAGTAAAGCGGAAGGAGTCCAATTAAAACTATGTCTTCGTTGAAAAACTGTTGAGAGGTAAAGTGAATAGACAGGAAAGCACTGAGAAGCACTTCCAGGGCCATTTAAATTGAGGTTTCAAAGGTTTAAAATATCTAAAATGGAAAATGAATTAACGAAGAAAAAACATAATATTGCGGGCGGAAAATCTTCTTTGTGGTAATGAAAAAGTTCGGTAAAGCTTACTTACTGAATTGCTAGAGTGCTCTTAAGGCTTCTAAATTGATGTAAATTTTAAATTTATAATATAAATGGGTAATAGAAAATAAATAAGTGGTAGGCAGAACATTATGTGAGCGTGAATTCAAGCCTCGTAAGTGACGGTCGTAGACAAACGAACTAAATGCTTATTTGACCAGCCTCTAGGTTGAGTGGTTAGAGTACCTGCCTGCTAAAGCGGAGGTCGCAGGTTAGATTCCTAGCCACGATAAATATTTGTTTGTTCTGTGTCTAGGTGTTACAAAAATATCTAGATAAGTATTATATAGCATATAAATGTAGTTTATCAGCTGCCTGGTCATAGTACAGGCTCGGCCTAGTTTGGTATGACATGGTCGTGTGTAAAGGTGACTCAAGATATTGTTATTTTTATTACGGCCATTAGCCTGGAATTCGTTGGAGTAAAAACTACATTAAAATAATAGATCATACAGTCTCACCAGTGTAGTTTCAATGATGTTGCGTTCATAACCCTGACCGGACTATTGTTTCGACAGATAATAAATATACCCGTCCTCCATAATGAAGAACTGAAAATGTTTTTGTTTTAAATTTCTGTAGCTGGGTACTAATTCATACACTATACGCAGCCGAGTGCTTTGCATACACATAATATAACTGTAAGTTGCAAAGTTTGCATCGCGTTATTACAACAGTACGTCTCCGTCGAATTACGACTGGCGGTAAAAACCGAGACAGATTGCTTCAACTGCGAAGCAAGAAAACGCTATTGATTGTGCCTAATATATATTGCAAAAATAAAAGCCAATCAATCTCACCCTATGTTATAGCAGTCGACAAATTTGTATGACATTTGTAATGTTCTGGCGCAACGCGACTACAGACACTTCACGGAAAATGCATACAGGTTGTTCTACTCTGGTACAAAGCTGAAATGTTATGTAAGTAAATAAATCTCCGAGTGCGGGAGTGTCCAGGCCATAAACACGTCGTGCTTCGTGCAAGAACCGCTATTTGTCGAGGCAACAAAAACTGCCAACACCATTTTCTGTTTATCGAAGTGTAAAATTGTAGAAAGAAATTTAACGCTAAAAATCGTAAAAAAATTCTTAAAGATCTTATGAAGAGCTAACTTAATGAAAAAAGTTAATGACCCTTTTTGTGAACGATGTTTGATAATTAAGTTTTAATTATGAAAATTGTAACACCAAAGTATGTTAACGAGTATTTCTAAAAGATAAAGTTAATATGAATTACTTGTAAAGTTTGGACATTTAAATGATATCATTTTAAAGATGAGACTCATAAACTACTGTCGAAAATTCTTGTTTGAAGCGATTCAAGGACAATTGTTGGAAATACATACAAACTTAGCGGTGAACAAGGCTTGTGGCAGTTTTTAAATAGAGTCGGTAACTTAATTGTTACGAAATGAAGATCGAACACTTATAAAAATTAAAATCATGGAAAATGTAAATTTACAATTACAAATATTTATTTATCGTTGTCAACTAAAGGCAAACAGTTTTCTACCAGTTAGCCCATTTTCAACCATAGAAAAAGCCTTATACATAACTGTGACTAAACTCTTAAGGTGTTTGAAAGTATATTAAAGTGCAAGAAATTGCAAAAAAGCTATTAGAGACTACTTGGCATACATTTTATTATTGTAATTTTAATACACAGATTGACTGAAAATATTTCCAGAAAAATCAAGTACGTTCTAAAACTACAACGACGCAACGTTCCAGTCTCGAAACAACTCACCGCTGAAACAAAGAACTGATGGAGCCTCATTCATGTGTTTATATGGACCAAGTTTTAATTGAGTTTTTCCAACACCCTTCGTGATTCTTGATAGGCATGTTGAGCAGTGTATTAATTTGTTAAGGACAATATGAAATTGTATCACATTTTTCGGTTATCGTGTATTGCCTTCCTTAATCATTATGATACTCGTATGTCAGCGAAAACGTTCCTGCCAAAATATTATACATATATATAATATTTTGAAATCCTTACCATTTACGAGATGGCCTATGCGGCCTTTTGGGTAGTTTTGTGCCCAACTGTAATCGTATTGTGTGTAATAAGCTTTCGTTAAATGAAATAGTTTATCCAAACACAATACATTCCAAAACTAGTAAAGTGCAACTAAGCAAATCTCCCTTCTCGAAACAACTGGACGGAAATCTAAGCGCTGATACCGTTATATCCACTATGTTCATATTGAAGTTTTAATTGGGTTTTTCCAACACACTTTGGCCTTCAATAGACAAGTTGGTGTTTGTTCCCATTTCATTGTCATTTAATTATATTTTTGGGGATCAAAATACGTGATTATATTGTTATAGGAAAAGACCAACAGGATATTATATGTAAATTATTTTCTACCAAGAGGATAATTACAAATTATTTTGCATATTTTTAATCAGATAACAGATTTTTCAGATAACAACCATTAAGTAAGATTTGCGAAGATTTTTATGTAAAACTAATATGAATAGTTTGCGAAGTTGACGATAAATGGTAACGATATATACCTAATGTACAGCCAAATTAATAAAGTGGTGTGTAACTTAGTATTTTTACGAAGCACGCGATCTAGTTCGCGATTGTCGTAGCAGTTTCCGCGACCTATATTTTAGTTACGAGTCACGTTGAGTCGATTAACGTTTACCGGGTAATCGAATCATGAGATTCGAGTAGGACGGTTAGATATTATATTAAAACCCGTTACGTAGGAGATGACGCCCACTTGTGGCGAACTAACGTGAAGTGAGCGTATAACGCTAACGCATCCGTAGTGAAGATTCACAATTGTTATTATAACAACTTGATGTAATGAAATTATAACAGTTGTATTAAAATACTTTGCATCATTGCGATACGATACTATTAACTTTGCCCGAAGTTATGGTATATTAAAAACTGAGCTCATCATACAATATGTAATTTAAACTTTTCAAAAGATTTGTTTTAAAAGATCATATCGCAAGAGCACATTTGTAGTAAGTAAAACATACCTCACTATTTCATATGAAAAAGATCGTTGTCTCAGGTAGACTGAGCACGCTGACAATAGAACAACGTGAATCAGTAAAAAGACTCTTGTTTACGTAGAGTCGAGGGGGCGTTCAAGCGAACGAAATGAAAGGGGTATACAGAATTGGAGACTTATGTCTTATATATACTTATATATTATTGTGTTACAATCATAGACCCGGGTAACGGAGTTTTTGGTACAAGAGAAACTCGTAATATGAAATGTGTATGTGAATTTAATCTTATTTCTGTTCAATAAAATTTTGACTTATCCACAAAAATAAATTACAATAAAACGCTATCACACATACTCGTATAAAATTATGAGCATATTTATATTGTCGCACATTGTTATTAAAAATATATTATCTGTAGATGTACTCTTCATTGTGTTCTCGTAAAACAACTATATCATTTCTTGTATAAATCATTGCAATAAACTACCGCCATAATTATATTTATTCACTATTCTAGTGGCTTCTGATCGAGTTACCAGATTCGATGCCTTTGGATTAAGCTCGCAAAGAACTTCCGTTACCTCCAAACTGCAGTATTAACTTTGTTCTAAGGGTGTGCGGACATATGTATGTATTAAGACATACCGCGTTTTTAACTTAGGTTTCAAGGTTAAAATTTGCAACTGATTTTAAAATGAATTTCAGATTTATTTGAGATTATACGAGTACATAAATATTTTCTTCTGAGATCACTTAACTTGTGGTGGCTTCATCTTTCTTTTTTAAAATACTCGTATAAACTGTGAAAAATATGCTAGCATATTTTTCCTAACCTTTACAAGCGTTTTAATTAAAGTTTCTATTAACTTGAGAAATGTTGTATAATAAAAAAACTTGCAAGTCTCCAATAAATATTTCATAGGGCTTTCGTTCGGCTTTCACAATATTAAAATTGTTATTACAATACGATAATATCTCGAGAAAGATATAGCCACATGGCGTAAAAGTATTTTACACATTCTTAACGTATTTCTTTGAAGATATGCAAGTATAATAGACCAAACACAGTAGAAATGACCAAAGTTAATTTCATTTATTTATTCATTTAATACCTATTAGCTTACAAAACTCAAGCAAAATAAGAACATATACATAATATAAATTCACTGACTAATGGCAAAGTTGGAAATTTCAAATGTTTTGTCACGTAAAGTGTATTTGCTTCTTTAAATTAGAAAACTATAAGTTAATTTAAAATTATAATAAATGAGTATTAAAAATCAAAATTACGTACCTATATCTTACAGCTCAAATGAGACCACAAACAAAATATTAAAGAAACAAAAGCCCGTTGAACACTTAATTGCATTATTGTAATTTATATATACTCATGCACATACTCGTAAAGAGGTCTCGAATGAAATTAACACCAATGAAACTTTGACTCAGCTAAATGGAATTCAATATTTTGTTTAAAAAAGCTGTGCAAGCTTCATATATAGAATGTATATTTTTGGCGACCAACCAGTTGAAACTTGTTCCACAAAGACTTGAAAAGTCCAGAGTTCAGACTTAAGTTCACAAATGACACCAAAGAGACCGCAATAATTCACGGTCTGATGTCAAAGTTGGAACTTGTTGGAAATTTTTGCTCACATAAAAAGTGCTATTATTTTCCTCCCCCTTAAGATGTTCGGTTTCTCTCACTGGAGTGAAATTCTTACGACTCGTGTCGATAAAAAGCTAATCCCAAGAAAAACGAACACGTAATTTATAGAGTACAAATTAATCACAAATTCACAAATCAAATGAAGAAGTTTTTTTCATATCATGATTTCTTTCAATACCAAATCTATATTATTTAGAATTTGTATAACAATTATATACTCAATAACATAAGGGGATATAGCTCAGTGGTAGAGCATTCGACTGCAGATCGAGAGGTCCCCGGTTCAAACCCGGGTGTCCCCTGTTTTTAGGTATAAGTTTATAGTGTTGAAATAACTAATTTATCTATATAACAATCAAAATTATGCTTATCTTTATGACTTTTTACTTGGAAGGAATTGAAATAGTTTTAATAAATAAATTTCCTGTCAATTAAATAACTTTCTATATTGATAATTTGTTCTAACAGCAGATATTTACGCAATTTCACTTTCCAAAAGATGAATGTTTCACTTTAAAATCAATTAAAGTCAAGTTCATAAATTTCATTCCAAGTCTAATATTTACAGACGCATTCCATATGAAATTATTGCTTACAAAGGTCTGTTTATTGTTTACAGTATGCTTCTAATATATTTTCAAATTAATAGTCGTAAAGTTAATTTTCAAAATGTAATTTCACCAAATCTCCTTTTTAATGTGGTTTTGCTAAAATAATCGTTCGCTTGAATGTCAAACTAATGAGCGTATATTACAATGGGGATGTAGCTCAGAGCATTCAATATGTATGTGAAATAATTGCGTATCTCTAACGAACCAGCAATAATTGTATGTAGTAGATACAGCGAATCGTTGCCTCGGGAACGGTTACCATAAATAAAATGCCGCCTTGGAATGTAATGAAACAGCCTTCTTGTTTACCGGCTTCTCAACGAGACTTACGTAAGACTGACTCATCGTTGTCACTTTTAAAGACGTTGTTTCATCGCCGTTTATACGAGTATTTGTTTTATACATTAAGTAAAATTGAAGACTCTGTCTTTCATTTCGTAATAATTACGATTCCTTAAATTGTCAACGCTATTATACATACATACCTACCAATAATAAAAAAAAAACCTTTTTTCAAAACTGCCTGTATGTCAGAGTTAATCTTCGTACTGGCAAAACCGATTTTGATGTAACTTTCACTGGGAGATAGAGGAGTTCATATGGTTACAAATAAAATACCTTCTATCTCTGAATTCATATCGAAAATCTTTTAAAATTGTCAAAGCCTTACGTAGGCGTATTGGTAATAAAAAACAGCTCCTTAATATTAAAGGTGTCTTTCAGTTTGACATTCATTTAAAACATTGGCAGAGCACAAAATCTGAACAATGTCATGTTATTAATACAAATATTGAGAGACTCGAACTTTTAATACTCTTTTTACACACTTCTGTTCAACTCAAGTGATTTCGTTGCACATGACACGACTGTCAACTGCACAGACAAGACGCTCCGCGCACTAAAACTTGCTACATCGACGGTACACAACTTACTGTCATAAGCTTATGTTAAGGTGGTAGAAATTACGGGTTTCACATCAACTATACTCGTATTTATCTACCATCTAACAAATATAGCAATTTAATAAACTATTGTTAAACAAATATATCTACATATATACTTTCCCATAGGGAAAGTCTAAGGATTCTTAGGACACGTTTTTCGCTTCTTCTACCTCCATCAAAGCCGTCATGCAGGCTGGTTCAGTTATTAATTAAATATTTTACGAAATAGCTTTCGCTAATTCACGAAGCGTTTGAAACGGAATACGTCATACTTGTGTAACTTTAAAATTTCGTTCCTGTATTTCCGTATTCCGTATTCCGAATCCTGGTCATACCGTATATTACCTGTTGATATTCAAATTTTAAGTTATAAAATCCACGTTACCCCGACAGTTCAGTAATTAAATCCAAAACACTAGGCTATCAAGACTGTTTATAGACTTATAAGCGGCTAGTCTACCTTCTACACATTCGGGTAAAATAAATTTGGTTTGGTAATGTCTATTCAGTTATTAATGTATGAAAGAATCTATAGCTCATGTAGATTGCTTGTAGCCTTGAAATTACCAGAATATGAAGAAAGATATTTTTCAGTACAGTAAACAAAACAAAGCTCTGAAACAAATTCAATTATCGCCATTTCAACCAAAACTTTGATTTTATAAGAGATTTTCCCCCAACAAATCGAAGACCTTTGATTTGATAAAAGATTTCCTCTGGAAACACTTTTTACAACCTTCCCGAATTTGTTATGCAAATCGAAAGCCTTATTACACTTCCTTTAATTATTTCGCAAGCTTTCTGAAGCTCAAAGTCCCGAAATATTTTATGATGTAATTTAAATCTGGTCTTTTGACAGAAATATTCTATGTTGCTTATGCAGTAATAAAAAAAGTCATGGATTTTGTACAACCAAAATATAATACTTTGACGTCATAAATAGCCACATATTCCTTTAAAAAAATATTACCTGAAATTAAATACATTCCGGTATTCATTTGTTTGTCTTATCACAGTGAAGATAAGTAAAGAAAAATCTAGGGATTACATGTGAACGAAACATTTTATCGGACGAAGCCTGAAAGTTTTTTCAAAGACATCCAAAGCCTCCAATCTTTCAGAGAAAGAACTTGGCTTAAACTTTTACTTCCTGCAGCTTTAATAGCCTCTTTTATTTTCCGCCTTGGCTAAAGTATGTATTGTATAAATAAGGGGCAGCTATTTCTTCATGATTTCTTGGCTCCTTTACATAACGAGTACGTAGTTAATAGTTTGGTCTTTCGTTCCGACTCCATTGTCAACGGAGCGTGAAATGAAAGGGAAAATAGTGACTAGTAAGTTCGTATTTACGCGTGTCCCGTTGTAAAATTGACGTTTCAAGACGTCCTCTCCAACTCGGAATGGGGCGTGATAAGGGCACTTTAACATTTTATGTCAATGTAGTTATAACATTAGGACCTCAATCACTCGTTTTGTATGTTAAAGTGAGCATAATGAGGTAGTGCGCACTGGATTTTTCGTGAACTTTGTGCAAACATCAATCCTTTTACGCATTGGTATGCAGGCTGCGTGGGTCGAAATGCAAAACACTTACCCTCGCTAGGGTTCAAAGCGTAAAACTTTTTTCTGTCCCAGACATTATTCCAGTCTCGTAGTTCTGCAGCTTTGCGTGTTTGAGGTTTTTCGGTTGAGCCCTCTTTCATTAAAAAGTTTCACTAACTTATATTCAAAGCGATTGAGTAACTTTCAATTATGTCGACGAAATCGTTCAGAAATATTCGTCTTTGAAACCCAATCTTGTAAACGTTTCATATTACAAAACACGAAATTAATGTTCAAGGTGATACTTAAGGCAGCGATCGAGGAAAGGTGTTTCGTTAAAGTTACAAGTGGTGTAAAATGACGGCGATTCTGTAAACTGAAATCGTGCTCTTCATCAATTTCAATGTTCATTTTCAAATACAATTGCAAATTTTTATAGCAATAGGTACATTTCTTTAATTTAGCTTAGCGCTTAACGAATTTGTGAGATCCAAAAACATATCTTCTTCGTAATTACCTATATTATGTATTTGTGTTACGTAAATAACGACATTACACTTGTTTTTCGCATTATGAAATAGATTGGTTAATTAACTCTAATGCAAGTTCATATTCTTAAAAAGACAATATGGGCAAACCAGGAAAAAGCACTTGCAACAATTAGAAACAACACTAGTAAAATTTTTGTTTAGATAACTTTTCTTATGAAGAATACCTAAACCTGTACAACAAAGGATTTACACACATACGGCAATGAAAGCGATTTAAGTGCTTCTATATCATTAAAAAAGAATATTGTATGTAATTCTAGTTATATTTCTCTCCTTTTGTACTTACTTAATACTAAGTAAGAAACATTTGAGATTTTTTATATTGACATATTATTGTAGGTATTGATTATATTAACATTTCATACAGAATTAACTTTCCATTCACATATCAGGTATAGGAATCGCATTAAAGCGATTAAAAAAATTTCAAGCGGCAAATACCTATCTATTTAGTTATACCTACATATTATTTTGAATTTCAAAATAACATGGAAATTCGTAAACTATTACTATTAACTTTCTAGTAATGGTAAACACGTAAGCAATTTCATGACAATATGTAATATTATGGACTTAAAAACTGTAACGAATTTTAATCGACAAGACTTTTAAAAATTGTATGTAAATTGTGTTGGTATAGCTCACTGTATTGACCGCGTCCCAAAACACGACAGGCTAAAGAAAATAAACGGAAAGATTTATCGTAGTTTTTACAATTTTACGGTCAGCGAGTTCGGAGGAAATGCCAGGGGAGACATTACTAGAGATATCCCAGATTTACTTCAAACTTGATGCCTTCTCTAGAGGGAAATCTCAAAATGGCGTATCATTGCGGCATTTGTCTCGTTCGAGAGATAATTTTCTTTTAAAATTTATATGTGTATTACGAGACGGTAATGTATATTCCATAACGAGATCGTAGGGCAACTCAATCAGCGATCTCATCGCTTCATTCTATCCAGTACATTTTCAGGTGTTCAACGTGACTGCAAGTATATTTGATTAAAGTAAAGAGTCTGCAGCTGCTACAGATTATAATGAACATAGTGAGTATTATTCTTGGCACAGTTGTCTCTCAACCTTCGGAAAACTTAAGGAATTTTAACGTAAAATTTATAGCGGAACTTAATTGAATATTATATCCACTATATGTAGGATCAATTTTGAATGGTTATATTTCTTACATCGATAAGAATATTATCTAGTAAGTGCAAAGATTTTTTCTGAAAGCGTTGGCAAAATCGTTGTATTCAATCTTTACACACCGGGCGGCATTCAGACATGTAGATATAAATCTCAACAATCCTCCCTGTCGCACACAAACTGATATAGATTAGCAACCCTTGGTCCTTCTTACAAAGCCCTACCGAACCCTAGAATACTTCAAAACAAAGGGAGATATAGATAAGAAGATTAAAGGACCGCGACTTATAAGAGGAATAAAATATAAAATATAAGTTTATATAGCTATGTAGTTTATATAAGTCGCTTGTGACAGCAAAATTTTTCAGGCATTTCCTGACCTTTTATCCACTTCATTAACACCAAGCGACAAAATCGTATATTTTTATATTGTAGGAATCAGGTTTTAGAAAAGGACAAAGATAAGGAGAGCGAATGATGTTACGCATTTCGATGCGATGTTGCGTATGTAAATGTACAATGGTAATTTATTTTGATTTGTAACAACATTGAATAAAACTCCCAGCTATGTGTTTCTTCGTCAATAAAGTTGAAGAAAACAAAATAAACGAATTAAATTCAACTTCATTTATATTAAAAAAAATATTCGGCATACTACTACACGATCATACTGAGACAAAAATTGACCCGCGATCACCAACATCCAGTATTATCCAACATCCAACTTACGTAGGTATTGTATATATATGTGGAAAAAAGTTTAAATTGTCGTATTTACTCGTACCCAAATTTCTCAGCGGCAATCGAAAATGCATATCAAACGAAACATTATTTCAATTTAAAAAATAACGATCTATCTCGAAACATAATAATATATTATGTTCGCAAAGGGGCGATCACGGTAGGGTGGAACCCTACTCATTATTCTGCATACGTGCGAGTCGTAACGTCTTTTTAAGCTAAATATGTATTAAATTGACATTCAACATCTTGTGTCACGAAAATAACATCGTCACGGAAAAGAAAATACAAGGAAACTGTTCGTATGGGTAGAACGTATCATATTTAAATATGATTTGAGTGTACAGCAGATTAACTTGCCGACTCATCAAACTTAGAGATGTCAAAATAAATATTATGTTCACTTGATTTTCACTAAAACATACATATCAATTCGTTATAATTATATATACTAAATTTTTGATAAACCGTGCTAAATAAAAACGCCTTTTTATATAAGAGATTTATAAAAAATATTATATTATAACAAATATCAATGCGTATTGTGAACACTTGGCAGCTCAAATACGAGTAGCCATCATATAAAAAGCATAATAAGACAAACATGTACATATTTCTGAAATTATAAAAAGCAAATATACCTATCCAAATCTTCAAGACAAATATATCCGGTGATTACCATACGGAAGTTAACAAACGAGGTAGTGAGCTAAGCATTCTAACGAGCAGTAAGCCAGAGAAAAGTGGCTCTAGATGATGTATTCGGGGCAGTAACGGACACACGCGACCGGACTGTCTACGTAATGGTTTTTAGTCTAAAAATACCTACTAATAATAACTTTGGACAACTTCGCACACGGCTGCCAATCCCTAAACTAGGCAGGACATGTAGGTATTGTACCACGTACTACTATTATGAAACTGGAGGTTTTAGGCTAATTTAATATCTAACAAAATTTTATTTTGATCACAGCATAGATAATTGATAATATATACTTTTGTAAAATATGTTATTTAAACTTAGTTGTAGACATTTTTTTTATTTTTTTGTAACTCTCTTTTGTAACTATTTTAATAAGGCTACTCTATCGCATTAAGTAGTAATAGTAACCTGTAAGGATAGACGTAAAGATAAAATAATAAATAAATAAATAATGTATTTATTCTCAATATCTAAAATTTGTACGCCGTAAAAAACTAAATTAACAAATCGAACAATTTCGTAAAATCTGTAAATGTACCCATATTTATGCAAATAAAGGTTTGTCTTTGTGTTTGGCTGATTGTTGATGAGACACAGGATTTTCTTGAATAAATTGCAGTAACAAATTAATTATTTAATGTTGTCTTTTTATTGCAATAACATCCATTATGTCTTTCTAAAAGGGGAAATTAAAGTGACATCTATAAAACACAGAAGTATTGTGTGAAGCAGAAAGCGCAGTCCCGCATCCGCAGCATTGTTCCATCAGCTCGAAATCACTTCATTTTATCCTTTTAAAATCTCTCAGTATGTTTTCTGCGTCAAAGCGAAAAGGCAGACAGGGTTCTAAATTCAACCCGTATATTTTTGAGTCTTCGTCCGTTGAAAAAGAAAAAGGAAATAACAAAATCCTTATGCCATTCGTTTGTCGGGCCCTTCATTTGTCTGCTAAATTGTTGTTCTGCAAACAAATTATTTCACTTGAACACTAAGCACACTGCTCCGTTCTGAGATACAACACGCGCAATATGAATCATATACAGGACTTACTTGAGATACCTAGTGATGAGTTATAATGCTTTTCTAATTGAAAGGATATTTAAATGAAATAAAAATGGATGAATAACTTAAAAAAAACTACATCTATATGTTCTTTATAACTGCAATAATATACTTAGTGTGTTATACAAAGTTATGAAAATAAAACGATTTAATAGTTCCAATCATGTTACACTTGTGATGGATTATATCAGAGTACCCTGATCGATACTTAATATTACACGGTGAATATGAGAAATTATAGAGGATGACTTGTCATTGGGAAATTAAAGTTACACCACCAACTTCGACGGTTTTGAATACTTTTAATAGATTATTATTAAATCTCCGGTCAAATAAAATCAGCTGTATATGTATATCGATGGAAATATAGCAATGCTCGCTATAAATTTACACTTGCTGTATGCATGTTGGTAGACGCCTATTGCACTGCCACTTGTATTGCAATTGAAATAAGCTCCTTAGTAATGTAATTAGGTAATATAGGGTGACTTAGATATAAACTTAACTGGTAAGTTCACTGTTTTTGATGCGCACTTCTAACTTTACAAAGTTATGTGGGTACACAATTTTAAAAATGTATTTCTTGCTATCAACGGTGAAGGAAAATACCGATAGAAAAGTTACCTACTTTACATTCAAAATGGCTATGTTGTTGACTTTTTAATATCCAAACCCGTTAATAACAGTTGAACAATAACGCTGATAGGTTTTGCTGATGACGGTACAAAAAATATGGTTTGTTCTTTGGCCAAACAAGATGTATAAGACAAGCATAATCATTGGAAACAACTGAATCACACAAAGCATTATACGTTGTTATAATAACACACCAAATTACCCTAAACAGTTGGCAACGTATTGTGATGTGATTCAGTTAAACGCTCTTCAAATGCGACTGTTACGAGTGAGTGAATCTCAAAATTTACCAAATGCAGAGCTCGCTAGAGACGAAATGCAAATGGGATATTCGTGTACCAGCGATTAGGCGATCAGACCGAACGTGCTTTGTGACACATATAACCTCAATGGAGCCTTACCCGGTGTGTATAAATTAATGATATCTGCTTATAAAGACGATTCCATATATTCACTTAGGAATCAAAAAAAAATACACAGATCTCTGTAAGTTCGGATATATGTATTTGAATACAACAATAATACAGTATGATTTATTTATTCGAACCACTTTTCCAATAACAAAGTATACTTTTTCTGGTTGGGAATGAGACCCACGACCCTCGGTATCTCTTGCCTGTTATGCGAGTACTCCAACACCGCTTAGGAAGGCCACGGACGGAGGGGTTTCAGTGGGTAAAAATCTTACATGACCAGGAATATCTCCCTCTTCCACCAAAAAAAAAAAGTTCCATAACCACTTTATTGTCGGACCCATCAAATGTTTTGAATATGTAGAGACAAGTATAGTTACGTTTGCTCTTAGCTTGATAAGATCTCGTGTGTACAGAAATATTCACAAAATATCAAGCTGGTACCTTACATATCATATACCAAAAAATATAATTCGCTTCTAAGTGTTCATAAAATATTGAAGAACCGTCCTTTTAACAGGACGAGTTTCGCGTCTCGGGAATATTAATATTTCATATTTCACATACGCCTACATTTACTGAGCAGATGTGAATAAGATTCTAAATTTCAGGATATCATATTTTTACGACTATTCATTTTATCTTAGTACAATTGATTCTGGTATTTTATTATAACAAATCATTGGAGATGAGATTAACTTTGATAACCTTAAATCCAAAGGTTAAATTCAACTAAATAACCATATACTTATGTAGTTATATGACTGTAAAATTTATATGAATAACTATATATGCCTCCTTAATATCAGTAAGCTTTTGAAACGATTTTAATTTTATTATATGATACACAGTAGATACATATCTCAATACACAGACATGTGACGACCTAATCACGAATAGGACCGACGCGCGTCTGTCCGTATATCAATTATAGGGACGATATTCACAAATAGCTACAAGAATTTTATCATAGAATGGCAACGTAACGCTGCTCTCTCTTTATGTTTACCGTAGCGAATAAACAATTTTGGATAGGTAAATAAATATATATATAATAAACAACTTGAATAACTATTACTGATTTAATTACTTTTTTTCATATACATACATATTTGTTACGTTTGCAAACACGAAAATAAATATTACAGAAGTTAATGTCAACAGCGAAATAAAATATAAAATGTATGTAATTTATTTACGTTCGAACGTAAAATTCTGTTTCACAAATACCGATATTATGAATTGGTAGCGTATATAAAGCGATGTCATTAAAGTTTTTCAAGGGATTTCGTCGTTTTCCCACAATCGCGCCGCTCAAAGGGAGCATCGCGTCGTTGTATCGAATTGGATCCGTTTCGTGCTTGCGGATTTACTAAAATTGCATTGGTATTACATTCGCAACCTGCGGGAAAAACGTACAAGTTTCCGTTGTAACCTAGTACTTTGTTTAGCGTTGATAGATATTCTGCGCAAGCGTATCTATCAATAACTATGGAAATATATTTATATTCTTTTTTTTTTTCAAAAAAGCACCTACCGTACTATTACGTCAGCGTTTTTTCTGTACTAATTAGTATTCATTATGATTAAAATAAACGAATTCATTATAAGAGGAGAGGTAATTTCAACAGTGGAACAACATTTAAATATTATTATTAACGATCAAAATCACAACTAGTTTTTAAAGACCTCTTCGTAACACGAAACGGGTATAATTAAAATGTTTATTATGTACGAGTTACGACAGTACTTCATACCAAACAATGCCATCATAGACAAATCTAACCTTTTGAAGCACGTCTGAAATTGAACGTAGTGTTCCTTCGCCTCCTCAAACACATCTACAGCGGTGAAATATAAACGGGCAAATACCCACATGGACACATACAGGTTATATTTAGATAAGGCAGCTCATTCCCTAACCCCTGTATGACGAACAAAGTAAGGGCCGAATAGATAAGGGCGGTCGTAAAACAAACGCGTGCTTTCTTTGTGCTTAAACATCAAAATGTGGGTTTTTGTTTGCAGTGCCGTCCCGCTTTCCAGTTATTTGCCTGTTTAGACGCATAACGCGAATTGTTTATTTTAATTAAGCAACAATTACTATTTACTTACCAACTTTAATATTATATGAACTCATATTATATAATGACTTGTTTAAATTGAATTTCGTGTTGATATTTAGTGTTTGTAGAGGTATTTGCATCAATCTGTTTATATATGTATAGTTATAAGATAACAGTATCTTCTGGTTAGAAGGTTGTAAAAGACTGAAACATAAAACCTCAATTTATACCGATCTTGTTTTTAGAATTGGAAAAGAATTCTGTAACTTCTAAAATACATATAGAGCTCTGATTGAAACAAATACAAATTTACAAAGCATTCCGATCTATTTTTATTATCACTCGGGCTTTCTAAAGACTACAATGTATTTTAGTACCAGGTGGCGTGAATGATCATTCGAAATAATTTATCGAATGCAAAGAAAAATTTAGAACGCAAATAATCGCCGCTTTCCCAATATCATTGGACTACGTTCGAAAAACTTTTCAGGACGCTGAGAAAGATTTTATACCAGCAAGACGTTTTGACTGTAAAACAAAGAGTTAATTATATACGTCCTTGAATACCTTGCAAGAGTTAAGAATGTCAAAGACTAGTGGTCGCTATTCGACTCAACAACCCTCAGCCATTCTGGCTTTGTGTTGCCCACTTCACAATTTCGTCAAGACAACATCCTTTGTTGTCAACAAATATTTTGTATGGTTTTTGTCATAAGACTAATATTTTTGCTATTTATTACAAAAGATATGGTCGAATTCAATGAAATATGAAATCCAGAATCTCTGTGACACCTACTCGTATATTTGGCGTGAAAAAACAATATTTTGTTTCAAGTGCTCTGCCTAATCGGTTTCGATTTTTCATAAGGATGGTATTAATATGCGACCGAGAAAAAGTCAAATACATTTCTCTAATAACTATTAATCATGTGAATTGTATAACTAATTCTATATTGATAATCTTGATATTACTCTGAAATTCAGATTGTACTGTTAGTTAATAAAATAAAAGTGAACATCGTTTAAAATAATGAAATTCACTTCTTCTATAAGTTAATAAACGGGGACGTTGAAGCCGTGTAATTCGCAGTAACTGTCGCTCGTTAAAAAGCTCAAATCTTCCTAGAAGCACGTATTTTCATTGAGTTTATGCATAAAATTATGCCAGAAGTATCTATGCAAGAGCTATACAAGCAATTTATTATCTCTTAAATATTTTTCGTTCATAATGTGTTTATTCAAACGACATAAATATAACTTTTGTAACATTCTAAAGTTATAAGTATAATAAAATATCATGAAATTTCATTTCGTGAATAATTATTTTTTTACCCTGAGCTTAGATTTTATGTGACTATTCTTATACAAAATCATGCAATTGGATAGGTATAAACATTACATTACATACATACATACATACACATATGCATTATTTGCGCGGTTTCATCTAAGTCGAAAACTTTCGGAAATACGTGGAGAAAAGGATGAGTAAAGTGAAATTAATTGTGTAAGTGTAATTTTTCGTTTTAATTTATTGCAGTGAAATATATTAGACATTATCACTCCTATTCGAAAATACTTAGGAAGTCCGTCTTTTATTCTACAAAACAGACCATTCCGGCGAAGAACAAGGAGATAGAAACAAAGATTGTACATTGATTGGGTGAGACTCGCTCACAGCAGGTTGTAACAGTTGGCAGAGCTTTGTCGCTCGCGTAATGAACACCCGACTCAAGCCTTTGTTTAGAGAAACAGTCAATATTGCTGGCAAGGAAGAATAAATCGAAAATAACTTTTGGCGTTACCAAGTTGTAATCGATATTAATGTTTTACTAAAATATGAAGTCAAAATCGTCAGTAGGCAATCAACAAAAAATAAATCATGTTCCTTTTATACATGATTGTAATAAGAAAATAATCTACAACGACCACTGGACGAATATGTCGACGATGATATATTTTGTTAAGCATTAGGTATAACATTTACAAAATATTACTTAACTGTAACATTTAAAATATATGGATTTGTATTTTAATATATGTATATCACGCTTATGCCTTAACCTAAAAATATATGCTTAAGCTTTTGTAAGCCGCATTTTACGCGGACCAATAATTACATATTCAAATTGACAGCCCATAGTAATTAAACAGTGGGCACAAGTGGAGCAATTATCCGACTTTTTGCCGACCTCTCGACTCTTTTATGTTCTCTTCAACGAACGAAGACATAGTTTTAATTGGAGTCGTTTCGAAGCACGCAAAGAGTCTTTTAATTAAAATTTTCAACTTTTGATATTTAAAAAAGAGTATGATGGCTCGAAATTACCGCTATTACAGTCTACAGTATCCCCTAGGAATATTTCCCCTTGCAAATCGCTGAGACAGCTTATTCGGGAATTTTTGTAATACTTCCAATATTTCGTAGGCATTGTTGGCGCTCTAATTACGTGCAATGTGAACGGAAGAAATAGAAATGAAACAATATATTGCATTGTTATCAAATTTAATACATATAAATACTGTTTGTAAAGTATGGCGGTATGCTATGCGACGTTGATCATGCGTTATCGAACATTATACAAAGACGACTGACCGAATGATAACAGATGACCTATGACTATGAGCAATGTAACTATTAGATACTCCTATCACTAAACCACCGTACTAAACTAAATGTTCTACAACTATTCTTATGAAATTGAACAATAAAAATTGATAAAACATTATGAGTATGCTTATAAATTGAAAATGTAGGAGTTTTAAAAATGTAAATAGCATAAGTTCTTTGAACCTTTTTACTCCTACATTAGTCAGGAACCTTCTGTTGCCATAAGAACATTTACGTCTACCATGCTGGCCATTTCGGGTTGTAAAACTTAACACACCAAAAAAAACATAAAATATTCAAAGTTGTGTGGGTTCCAACTTCTTGTTGTGGTTCTTTCACCGATAGCAATTTGTACTTAAATAGTTTAATAAATATATCATAATATGCATAAACTGCTACGTATATATTTCGATTGAAAATATTAAATAATACGGAATTGAAATATGAAATAACAAGAAGAGTAACGGAACGCAAAATAATGGCTACAACGGAATCACACATATCTCGCTTGGGAAATTACCGTTTTATCTAGTCTTATTCATTCTTTCACATCTCAAGGGCTTAAGATATTGTAATATTATGGTAAGAATTTAGCTTTGTAAATTATTTATGACTTTCCGGTCTGATTTCAACAAAAAAATTCCAAAAGACAATTGTATAAAGTAGGTTTTAGACTTTGTAAAGGTCTGGATACAAAGGAATTATAATCAACGTTGTTCTTTGAATAAAAATTCTTCCAAAATCATCTTCGCTACTGTTATAAAAGATTTCAACACAGAATTTCGAGCTATATTATTAAACATAAAGAGTGCCCTCATTATAATACGGGTTACATCGCGAACATAAACGTAGTGTGTTAGTATTTTTATTATTTAAACATTGTTTATTCACTGGTTGTTAATGGTAATTAATTGTTCTTACCTATTGGATCGAATGCATACATTTTTGTCATAAACCGATGCGTTGTTATTGCTACTCATTGCTATTAAATTCAGTGCCACGAATTCACAATTTAATACCGCAACATGCTTTAGTAGATTCTACCGTTTTGGAGCAGAGATACATAAGTGAAAACTTGTGTTCCCGTAACAGTCGAACTTGGACAAATCCAACATCCCTCCGACCTGTTTATTATTAACACAAGTTTAGTAAAATATGGAGCAAAAACAGCAAGTTTAGATGACACCGTGACTATCATTATAAACAATCTAATGAACAAAAGATGCCTGTTAAACTATGTACTTTTGAAATCCATTTCTGTACACCGGTCTAAGCCAAACATTGGACATATAATGAATGCAATGTATAATGCGAAACACAATAGGAATAAATAATTAAATTATTCGCAGGATGAACATAATAATGCGGCGGCAGTTTAATTAAGTACGCCATATAAATACGCTTGAAACCGAAGAGTGCCTTAAAGCCGCTTTCATAATGCAATGACAAAGTGAGTTCCCCTCTTTTGAAGCCGTGAAATGGAGCTCATGAAATACGTTTTTCAAGGAGCGAAATGTAAATGTTTTGCCGAAGTTACCAGTGGCAGGTATAATTTAATTTCATTCGGGGGGAGGGGAGTTGATTATAAATTTAATTTATGTGAGGGCTGACGTTGGGTCGGGCTTGTTATTCGTGGAGCGTGCAATTTATCGACTACCCGCTAATACACCGAGTTGTCAATCTGTGCACAGATCCGCGACAAAAGATTGAGCTAAACGTACATGAAATATCCCGTTAAGTAGAACGTCAAATCAAATTTCGCATACAATGCATTCTTATATTTGTTCTCAATTCAAAACCTTACAAGAACATAACCATAAGATTTTTTAATTGAATCAAAAAGAAAAAAACGCAAACAAGTTTTGTTCAATTTAATACATTATTTCCGTGTTTACTAGTTATTAATGCGCAATATTATTACGTTATTATTAAGTTATTATCACGGAACATGAAGCGTTAGACGCTTTTCTATATTAAAATTGAGTAAAAGCAATTTGTTGTCAATTGTACCCATTAAATACATTTTTTTTATTTATCATCCCAGATCCCTGTGTTCTACGACTTTAGACTTCGTAAAGTCCAGTCACTCTTAACTCGTTTGTGGTGCAGCACTTCCCGCTTACAGCACACTCTGATGAGCTGGTGACATGTTTATCTGTTCAATGTTTACGTCTATGCAAACTGGAATGGCCACCGTAAGCACGTAAAGGTTGTATTAACATAATAAATTACATGCCGTAGAAATATTCACCAAGCGAAGCTTAAGAACACGGTTGCTAAATGCGTATGCTACTTTGATAAATGCTTATTTATCAAATTACCGTAATAAAATAAATTTACAGACGTTTATGTGATGTTTTAGGCTTGAAAACACAGAATCTAAATAACATCGTATGGTAAATATATGCTGGCGATTGCTAGAGAAATATATTCAAGTAGATTTATTCGTTATATATATGCACCTATATACACTTAATGAACGTAATACATTTTTATACCTATCAGTCGTCGGCTTTGCGCACTATTCAGACTCTCTCTTTAGGATTATGTGTTATTATGTACCTACATATGTACATTGTACATGAAGATGTAGGGAAGGTTCCGGAACATCCCTACATCTAGAAGCTATGGTATTATCCTATATGTTACTAAAAATCCCTAAAATCCACAATTAGAACAATGCAATTTGGATCTACATTCCTTATCTGGACAATTAACGAGTAGGAATGACTTTCCGGGACATATGTTCGCTAACAAATGTAACCTAAGACTCTACAAGGCAACGATGAATAGAATCTTAATCTGTCTTAGAACGCTTTTACTCCTGCCATCGGGCGGAATTGAGACTAGAAAAATAAACCGACAGTTAATATAAAATAAATAAAATAACTGGGGACAATTCCACACACGGCTGTCTGATCCCAAATTAGGCAATTTAATGCTTGTGTTATGGTAACCGTACAACTGATAAACATACATATATACATACGATATAGTACTTATATAGATATTTTTATTACGCCCAGACACAGAACAAACAA
>DWGJ01000312.1:0-33964 GCA_018246895.1 Aspitha aspitha aspitha
TCTGAAACCTCCCTGTGCCCCCCACAGCATTCCATCGGACTTCTCCTGCATTCTCCTTTCAATTATTTTACCATACACTTTAGCTGCCAAACTGATCACAGCTTTATCTGCATTTCATTGATTACTAACAGTTTTATATTAATTTATATTTATTAAATTTTTATTACAATACGCAGGTCTAATCATGGGTAAAACCAAACAAGAGCGATTAGCTCAACAAAGGTTGTGCAAAAGACGCAAGTATATTGAGATCGAAAATGACCCAGAATTATATGAATCAGAAAAAGAAAAACAACGTAACAAATACAAAAAACGTAAAGAAGAAAAGAAACAGAAATCTATAAGAGAAAAGAGTCCAGTGGAGAGAACATTCTAAGAAATATAGACAAGGTAAAAAAGATCAAGCTACATCAGCACTTACAAATATAAATGTTGAAGTTGTTAATGTTGAAGCTGAAGGAACTCTCGAGGAAATCACTAACTGTATTGAAGAACCGATAGATTTATTTACAAAAAATGTTAAAAAATTAGAAATGAAGATTAGATACCAAGAATTAAAGAAAAGAATGAGATTGACCTGTATTCTAAAAAATCAGCAAAAAATAATACGAAATCTAAAAATGAAAATAATAAGGTTGAAATCAGTCAATAATAACAGTATTACATCTAATAACCAAAATGAAGGTGACAGGCAAGAAGTTACTCTACATAATAAGCTCGTAAACACTCGTCTTGCTAAATTGCAATCAAGAAAAGACACCAAATTTCGTTTACTTCGCCAACAAGTAATAGAAATAATTGAAAACTTTTACAATGATGACGCTGTTAGTACCATTTCTGCAGGGAAAGAAGAATTTACAACAAGGAATAAAAGGAGAATGCAAAAAAGGTACCTTTGAGTTTGAGTTTGAGTATATGCGAAAAAAACTCGAATGAACTAGTGTCAAATTTATGTTGTGAACCCAAGAACGAAAAATGTTTACTCAGGCAGTGTATTTCTTGTGAAAATAAAGTTTTAAACTACAAAGAATTCTCCAATGACTCAAAATTAACCTATTTCAAATGGAGAAAAGTAACTAAAGAGGTTGTAACAAAAAAGAAACAAGCACTAATTATAAAGGACACAATAAATGTTTTATTTGCATCATTAATTTCAACACCTTATCATTTACTTCAACAGGTTAAATCATTCATGTCTACTTAACATCATTCACTTCAACGCAAAATTTATATTTTAGTGATTTTCTCCTAAATCTGGTATTTAAATTGTAGTACAAATATACGTCTGGCCTTCTTTTTCGAACAACACCATTATTTAGTTGTTATTTTTTGGTTTTTGAAGTTTAATAAAAAATCACATAAAAATGGTCAAATAAAATCAGAAATCTCAATTCACATAAGTAGTTTCAGGTTTTTAGAAATGCGTTACACTAGCGTAAAACTCTACACCTCTTGTTGCTACAATAGAGCAGGTACGCAAAAACTAAAACAGTTGCAGTTAAAACGTCTAATCTGGCGTTACAATACTCATTCATGACAAAAAAAATTAACAGGTACGAGTAGGTATCTAAAGTTGTAATGTCGTAATGTACATTTCCAAAGATTTTTTCAGGGGACACCCTTAGTGAGTCGATCGAGTCACAGACATAGTCATAGTCATAGACAGTCATAGACAAAAGTTTTTTTCGAAAACACTGAAGTAGGAAGCGTACAATATGTGTGTGCAATGAGGACAATCATTTGAAAACAAATAATAAACAGTAAATATGATGGTACTAGACTCGCACAAAGACACAATATTTAGGGATTTTTACAGAGCACTAATATTTTGAAGAGATAGATCATACGAAGCGTGAGGATATCACGATTATTACATTTATCCATAACCTTTTTAACTTTTATAATTGAAACTGTATGAGTTATATGATAGGTACAATAATTATTTATTTTATGTCAAAACATTGGTAACACACATTATCGTAATTAAGAAAAAGCCAAAGAGGAATGATAAAATAAGCCAAAAGAGAATAATATTTCACCTTCACGACATATCAGGGCTTTTTAAGATTGCATTGTTAGGTTAATGTAATTTTTGAAATGATCTATGACACATTTCATAGATAAATAATTAATTTCTTAAGACAATACAGTATTATCTACTTGGAATTTTTTAAACATCAGTTTGAGTACCGATTGCCGTGGATACCTACGACGCCATGATTAGAACGTGCGCCTAAATGTTTGCTTTTGATGTTAGTCATGTTAGTGTTACTATACGCTTGGATATTCACCAATACTCATAGCACTGTTAATTGCTGTATTAGCATATATTCGATTCAATACTTTTTAAACGTTTTCTTCTTTAAGATAAACGCTTATTACGTTGTTTACCAAGTTTAATCAAATTATGAAAAGTGTGAACGGTGAAAATATTTCTTACAATATGATTGTTGTTTCTGGAGATATGACCTATAACCTCGAATATTATTTAGATATTTATAAATATCCAGCTTGAAATTATTTACAGATATTAGGAAAGTGGTATATTAGAAGTACTTCGATATCTATCAGGTAATAATGTAATGAAATGAACGCGTAAATTCGAAGTCAAACAGACGAAGTGGCGAGACGTCCGGTTGGCGGCGACCGGTTTGTGGTGATCTCGCCTCACCTGCGTCGTTTCCACTAATTCGTAGGAGCACCGGCCACCAGGGGCCACGCCGGACTCTTCTTATTTATAAAATCTAATAGTTTTATTACACTTAACTACCTTTCTAATAGGTACACGGATAAATAATCCAATCACTTTGTACTACTTACATACGTAATGTAATTCATTCTTCACGCATTTTATTTAATCTGCTCCAATAATTAGATGTCATATAAAATACCTAATTGTTCTATTTGTTATTTTTTGTAATTTATAACCTATTTCATTAACCTGTTAAAATTGTCATTTGATAGCCTATTAAGGAAAGAGACTAGCACTTTTTAAGTTTACTCATTTCAAACAATATTTTTAAATTTTGTCCCTTGTCCCAAAACTCCCAAAGCCAGCCTCTTTAGAAATATTCCTTTTGCGAAATCACATATCTACGTGATTATTATCGTAATCAGTATTATGGCTATTTCTCCGCCAAAGATTTTAAAAGTTATGTCCTTTATTTTCGTGCCATAAATGATGGCTTGTCTACCCACACATGCGAACGGACATACTCGCTTGACGCAGGCCGCTCGCGTCATTCACCGATAGGCACCTACCTACCTACCTCCTGAGGTACTGATTTAGCTTTCTACACCGCGGCGTAAGAGTAAGAGGAAATCGGCGTCTGATAACATTATACCGATTATACGAAACCTACTTATACACAGCTTTTTAAATATAAAAGGTAAAGAGATTTATAAATAGATTGTAGACGAATGAATTTGCGACAAAAATAAAGAGTTGAAGTGAAAACTTGATAAAAATTATTACTTATAATATATCAGTATATATCAGAATATTTTATTAATATCAACAGAACTCAATCATTATTGCTAATTTTAAGTACCTATATGTATTACTAATTTTTGTATTATTATGAATTACAAAGATATGTACATAATTAATACAATTTCGGCTGTGGTAATACGAATTAATATATTATCTATATTCTAAGGCTGTTTTAATTTTTTTCAGTTTTCTGTAACGGCCAGTAGTAAGTTGACATAAAGAAACACCACGTAATGCATTCTGCTAACCACAGATAATATAAAACATAAATTAGAAAATATGCATATAAGCATTAGAACACAATGTTGTTAATAAGAAAAACGCTTTAAATTCATAATGCGTGCAAGTTCAATGCTCAGGTAAAGGCCGAACAATATAAGTGACCGGATAGGTACACATTTGAATATAATTACCAGCATGCAGGAACTCATATTGGATTTGTTATATAATATAGATTATCAAGTTTATTTTTCTGAATCAAGACCTCTATGGTATATTAAAATTGTATAGCCAAAACGCTGATTTACAATTCAGATATGCAGAAAAACTTTATATTTAGAAGTGTATATTTAGAAATGAAAATATACATTAATTATCATTAATGCAGATGACAGCATAATTATTTACTGTGTTTTTTAATTTAACGAAACAGTGTTGAAGTACACACGCAAAGAGCTAAAAAAATTATATTATTCATATTTTTAGAACTTAACGCTCCTAGGTATTTAGGAAGGCTAGCGTAGGAATCAAAAAAAGACATAGTTAACCTCCTATAACAAATGTTCTTATAATGTAATATACTATGATACCAGTACAGAAAGCGAATTCTAAAACACAAATTGATAACTTCTGAATTTGTTCCCAGCTATTTCCCTAAAACTAAAGGTTTTATATACCATACACTTAGTGATTGTCATACATTTGTATACTTAGGTAGACCGGGAGGAAAAAGCTGGCGAAAGAAAGACTCAGCACTATTTTTAAAAAGAAAAAATAATTTCATATTGCAGTATGGCTTTTATTCGATATATACTAGAAACACTTTAACTTTTAAACCATATATATCGCTTAACGTCTTTCGAAATCCAATAAAAAAATGTATTTGGAATACTAAAGTGAATTTAAAATAATATAAACATTAACATTGCTTAATTGGTGTTTCATGTTTTGTGTGCAGGAGTCGATGTGCATTGCGCCGCCAACGCCGGCGATAACCGTTATTTAGCTCGTACGAGTATGTAACATTAGACGGAGTGCTACATCCACACTTGCACGAGGGCGAATATAATACGTATTAAACCCGTTTATTTGTCTACATAGATTACGATTTACGTTTGTTTACCTTTTTTTAAATATTACCACAGTACCTGCAGCTGGTAACGAGCTATTTAACATTCGAATTATTTTTTGTGTTAATGATTAGCTAGTACAAGTATGAAATACTTTTAGTTCAATCGTTCGATCGTCCAATTGTTCAATCGTTCAATCGTAATACTGCGTTTTAAGCACTGCGAATAAAACTTAAGTTATTTAAGATCAAAGCTTTGAATAAGAACTTCTAAAATCATGCATCGAAGCAAACGTTAAGGAGACCCTGCTGTTATCGTCAGATAACAAACGTTAGGCCTCGTCGGAAGCCTTAAAATTAGGTTATAATCAGCGGACATATGGATCGCCCACTGACGCGTATCTCCACCACAGGTGGAGCAGCGTGGCAGAGTGTTCGCCATACCTATTGTGGGTTTTGTTGCTCCCTTCACGCGTTAACCAATAATATACATGTTTATTTTATAACATATTACTACGCACCCATATGCTTCCCCCTTTCTCCATCTTCAATTTCTTACCATCTACTTAAGGGTTGTCTGGTAGATATTTTGTAGTCCTATGAATTTATTATAACACAGAATGTTTTATTTTAACAGTGCAATTAACGTAGATAATTTTTTAGAAAACAAACTAGTATCGCCTACTTATTAGTAATGTTGCATTAACTTGAGGATTGTCTGTGTGATCCATCGAGTTGACACACGCGGTAGGTGTCTACGGACTACGGACACGGCTGCGGCCCACGCATCACTTGGCAACGCAAGTACGACCATCCACATCGGCGAGATTCGGCTGTCTTGCATCATCCGATTTGCACGCTCGTTTTTACCGTTAACATGTTAGATCTCTCTTCACATCTGTAGCTATATCACTCTAAAATGAGGCTTTTCATAAATTGTAGGTCCGAAGGTATTTTAACACCAGCCAAGCATTAGCTGTGCTGACGTTGTACTACATCGTAAATATTGAAAGTCGAGAGAAACTACTTATTACTATACTACTTATTGCTGTGCTATAAATTAAGGAATGATGTGTGCAGTGGAGAAACGTGAGAATATTAACTATAATCATATATATTAAATTGGTCTACAAATGTATATAAATGTATTATGTGCCTATCACAAAATCGCTTTTTGTTTATAATATACTTACATATATCTATATGTATTCGTGTGTGTATGCTTTTACCGCCGGACATTCACATCATTGAACTGCATGATTACATCATTTCCAAGTATAGCGTATCGGGGCAAAACGCTGAATATCAATAGCTCTTACACATCTGATGGTTCCTTTCGTTGGCTTAACTTGCAACCAACTGTGACTCATGAACACCCAGTGTTATCGAAAAAGAGAATTCCTGTGTTTTATTTTTTGAAGTGTCATTAAATATGTAACATACACACAAGTGCCATCCAATACAAGTACTAATGTGTGTTATAGTAAATATGTTAGTCGTGTGACCGCTATTAGAGTACCTAGCATATTACGCATGTGCACGTGGTCAGACAGTGGGGCGATACTCGACGATGCAAAAATAACACAATACGTACCTAGGCTACCTGTACAATATCAGTAATATCGCTTGATTTCATATCTCTACGAGTAGAGAGCGCGGCGCCTACGTGCGGGCGGGCGCGTTGACAGCCCGTTACAGGTAATTATCGTGCATTATACGTGACCAATTAAGCTGATTACCCCTATTTAATGAACCGTAAGAAACACTTTCTCTGTAACAATATCTCATCCTGTAAATTCTCTGCACTACAACGAAGTCTTCAGACATGATCCATAAAACAAAACAATGCTCTTAGTTTTCCTGCTTTTAAGCAGAAATAGCTAACTAGGTAATTTTCAGTTTAGAAAGAGTTTCATTGTTTTCAATAATTTACGACCTATTATTTATCAATGTATTAATACTAAGTATCGTTGTATGATATATAAGCTCAATGTCCGTTACAAACCATAATACAATTGTTAACAAACGATTTCAAAACCCATTCATAACGACTATGTAGTCCCCAAATCGTTTGAGTTGACCAATTCACGAAGTGGTCCCCCCGCTCCCCGCCCGCCAAGATCGCCCGTGACGACCTTGACTTATTGTTGTCGTTATATTTCCGCGCATTCACTTGTCATTGTCACTAGCTCATCGTTTATAATAAGTAACTATAATTGCGCCTTACTCTTAGTCAAATATACTCACAATTGCTTAAAAAGTCGCAAATACTAACTACTTCGATTAATGTAAATATCTGTTAGTGAGATGAAATAGATAATTAGAAGAATTGAACCAGGGCTAGTGTACAAGTTATACAAAGTTATAATAGTATTGATATATAAGTAAAAAAACATAATATATTTCTATCGTTTTAAAATTGTTCTTAACCTTAAATCAAAGCATAATTATTTTTCTATATACATAAATTGTATAGTAATAATAAACTTAGGCGAATTTTATATGTATTGATGTATGAGTATAAGTGGGTGAAAGGGCATGCTATGTATTATGTACCTGTTAACATTCACTTGGTAAATATTCCCTGATGAAGTGTATAAGTTTTACCCCTTATTCATTGCATACCTATTTCATTGCTTCTTACAATTAGCATTTAAAACTCATGTCTTACTAGGTAGAGATCCTTCGCTTTGGCGAAGCTCTAAAGTAAGTTACTATGGAATATTGATATTTATGAAATAACATATAATGTTGTAAGTATATTCAATAAGGTTTGCTTTTCAATTAAGTAGGTATATAAACGTTATATAAAAGAATACCGGGAGTTTTTCCGGCGGCTTTTTTTCTCCCGGCCTAATACATATATGAAGGGCGCACAAAATCGAAGTACGATGACTAAAACATGTATCAACTTGAGTGTATGTATATACCTTATAATGAAAAAAATATGACGAGAGAGAATGCCTGACCTGTTGGTCAATGATTATTCATAGATAAACCGGAGGTCGTCGATTCGATTCCCAGCCATCACAAATATTTGTGTGATGAACACATTTGTTCGTTCTGTGTCTGTTTGCAGTAAATATTTATTTAAGTAATACGTATAGTATTTAAGAAAACATGCAACATGCAATTTCTGTAAGATAACCGATTACCATAACACAGGCATTTAATTGCCAAATTTAGAATCAGACAGCCATGTGTGAAATTATGTCCAATTATTTATTTAATTGTCATTTTTTAAACAAGCATGCTACATTCTAGGGTACCAATATTTACTTACTGCTAAATAAGATCAAAGCTATAGGCAGTCTATAGGCAATTGTTAAAAAGTAAATTGTCATAAAGTACCTATTTTAATTCTGATCTTTGACTAGCTTAACCTGTGGTGTACGTAAATTCTCGCCTGTTGTGAGACTGAAGCAAAGATACCTTCAAGTAAGTAAATATTTTGCTAGTCTTCAGGACAACTCCATTTATTTTACTTCTCGCCGTACGATAATTAAGTTTTCATATTTTTCTAAAATACGTAACAATTATAGAGTAGTTAATCAATAATTACGCATGTCTAACGGCGATTAGTCCGTTCCGTTGAGGTCGGGGCTCGGCGCCATGTTGCATTGGGTTGTGTAATGTCGGGTACAAGCGGCACGCAGTGGCGCCAGGCCAGCGAACGCGCGACCCACGGTCGTTTATTTCTAACTTCAATAAGCCCACTGCCTCTATCATATACAATCTATTCGTCGCCTACTATCGTTCGATCACGTCGCATGTGTATATCACTCTGCGTGCATCATGTGAATTGTGAACGTCTCTCGCCTCTATAAATATTCAGGTCATACATATTTTTAGTAGCGACCACACGCCGATGCTCTAATTCGTGTACCGTGTACCACGTATAATTTTAGTAGTTCACAGAAACTACGTGAAATGAGAATGAAATGCATCGAATTATACCCACTTCGCTATCGATATAGTGACACTTGCGAACGTCCTTCACAATCCTTCATAATCAATCTAATCTTATCTATTTCCCTGAGGAAAAAATAACATATACAAATGAATGACGCAAACGATGCTTTGTTGTGTGAGTTCTTAATGTTGATAGTCAACTCCAACAAATAAAATATAGATACGTTCTGCAATGCGAGACTGGGTCATCTAATGAGAGCTTTATTCTGCAGTAAATCTGTATTCTATCTAATAGACTATTCTTGTATGGACTTTTAAGTAAATACTTACACGAAGTTGACCTAAGTAGTTTGGTTGAAGACCACGCTATCGCCATTACAATACTATAGGCTTTTTATGCAATATACATATTTCTGTATTCTAGAAAATTTGTATATGGGTGAAACAATTAGCGCAAAAGTTAATGCAAATATGCCAAATAAAGTAAGCATAGTGTCAACATTAAACTTAGTCACCGAAGCGTTAAACGCTTAGTCACCTCAAACTTA
Source organism: Aspitha aspitha aspitha (assembly GCA_018246895.1). Classification (NCBI taxonomy): domain Eukaryota; kingdom Metazoa; phylum Arthropoda; class Insecta; order Lepidoptera; family Hesperiidae; genus Aspitha; species Aspitha aspitha. Next base: position 9,242 of record DWGJ01000312.1, read on the forward strand.
ACGTAACACACTTATCGTATTTTAGCAGAATTGGTGCACAGGACCCCACGCTGGCCCAAGCGGATGCAGATAACATTACGCTGCGTTGACATCATTCGTATACCTAGTGATGCCGACGAAATTGTATCGTCCGCGCTCACTGCGACGGGCCTGTGATAACGTGGGAAAATTCCAATTACACAACGAGTACCGCGTCTGCTTCATGTGTCCGCACAAAGTAGTGTTAACTTATCTCAATTATTATGTTTGCTTCGTCAAACTTTTGATGCCAGAGAAAAAATAAATTATTGTAAGTAACCATAAGTACCTGAGTTGAGATTGAGACTATGGCGTAGATTAAACAGTACGATTGAAAATTAAAGTTTCTTCGATAAATATTGCATTTAACCTTTAAACATAAACCTGTCCTATAGGAACGATATATACCTGTCCACATATTTCTTAACTGCATTGATTTCGCAGTGTTCAATACAAACTTTTTATAGAGCCAGTTTACAATTTTGTATAAGGGCTTAATGAACCAACTTAAACGGCTCAGCTGGGGTATTTATGTATACTTGATAAGGTATACCTATCACTCTGTATGTACAATAGGTAGATACCGGCGCACGTATCACCCAGCGTGGCTACTTCACGTTGGTAGGTGGTTTGACGCGGCATGGGTCGGTTCGAGTGGTCGGTGAGAGGAAACCTGTTTGCTGGAGCCGCGCCCGGCTCGTGGCTTGTGGGCGTCTGCCGCACCTAACATGCGGAACTTTATAACTATACCGAGATGTATTAAAATTCGAATAACGTACTTCTGAACGCACCTACTTACTAGACATTTCTGTAATACAGTCCATGATCGCGATTTCTACTCCTTGCAAATAGACAACCCGAACCTCATAAACTGCCCACACCTGCGAATCATCAAATGATCGTTAATCAAACTACGTGGTATACTAACTAACCTTGAACAATAGAAGCCTACTAAATATAAGAAATATACAATATTCCCGGTACCTACTTAATTACAGTTAAGGAAATCTTTTATTATCATAACATTAAGAAGACGGAGTTCCTTCTCAAAATTAATCCCTAGATACAAGGTAGTTGGTTATTCACCGGCATCGGAACAGGTTATGATTTTATTCAAAGCTTAGGTAGGTCCATTTAAGTGTGAACAAAAAATAAGGTGCCAATAAAAGGACGGAAACCCATTGTTTGGTGTCATTTTGGACCATGGAATTTTATAAAAAACCGAGAGTCCCTTTTAAGAGTCGACGGCGAAGAACACAATGAGCCCTTTGTGAGCGCAGGCGCCGAACGGTCTGGCGGTGCGGGCGCTCGGCCGCCGGCGAGTCTGGCGCGTCGCCCGTCGCACTGGTGGCTCGCTACATGGAAAACGCCGAGGCGGCCGTTAATTCTTTGTCGTTGCGTTTGAGTCCTTGCTTACCTATCATGGTTCAAGCGGGATTTTGTATGAGTGTGCCGGCGTGCGTAGACGGCATTGTCACGCACTTCCATAATCCCAAGATGGCGGACGAAGGCGTGTGCGTCATCTACATACAATGCACGCCCGGCGCCCTCGCGTAATGTTCTAATTGTAGGATAAATAAATAATAAAAACCTAATGCAGTAGCTCTCCTTCGCTAGTAACTGTTTAGATTTTTAACTTTACAGTAATTCTAATTAGCTATCAGTCAACAATAAACTAAGCAAAATTATAATTGCAGCATAAATTTATGATAAAAATTGAAGAAGGTTACCCTTGTATAGGGATAGACGAAGCGAAGTAAAATCTTTGGGCAGCAGTGGGACCTAGATGTCTATCAACTATAGGTATGTTATGTGGGTATCAAATAAATATATGTATTGGTATAGACTAATCGCCAAACTTGTAATGACAATAAGTGGATATTCGTATTCGTCGGTAAAAATTAGCCATATTCTACGCGATACGGCGACACCACGCCTCTTGTACATTTTCGGTAAATTAGATAGGAAATACATATTAACAACGATTTTTAGGTTTATCGTGGATAGTCGCTACTACAGACAAAATGTAGGTACATACTTTTTCTTGAAATCTTGGTGTCTTCATATTGTTTTATTGTGCAATAATTTACTGGTTATAGGAAGTGTCCCTTAAATGTAACTAATCCTGTGCTCACTTCTGATTAAAATTCCATTCACATTTATTCATGTAAAAAAAAAAATTACTTAAAGCCTTATGTAGATAGTTGCAGGTACTTAAGAGTTTATCTGTAAAAGAATCTACGCAATAATACTCTTAACAATGTGTCACTTCAACGAGCAGTTGCGCTCAAACATTAGTCATACATCACCCCACCTCGCCCGTTAGGTACTTAGCGTACAATACAAGTACACATAGGTAGGTATTTTACAAACACTGAAGTAAATATTGCGTTGCAATTACGAAGCAAATATTTATGACATTCCTCATGTTTATTATTATTATAAAAAAACGTATTATATGGATAGTATTTGAAAAAAAAAAATTATTGAAACTGCCTGATGGTGAGATTAACCTCAATCCCGTTACCCATATGAATGAGGTACTGATATAAAACTTAATGTCCACTTTTTCAGTGTCCACAGTCCCGGTTAATGCTTCTATCAATAAACATCGTATATGTCCTCTTTCATGGATGTTCTTATATTTGAAAATATCTATCTCTAATAATTCAGTAAACGTCTACTTACCACTTATATTTATAATCTCTGTTCCTAGTTCCTACGTGGTACTGCATATAATGGTTAAAAATTAAATAGATACATACTTTGTACTGCAAATATTTATTTTATTTTATTTACGTAGCCTTGTTGAATCAGATTATGCAGTTTGACAAACATTACGGCCACAATGACGAAGTAAGTAAGATAAATCGCTCTAGTTGAATGAAATGACCAAAATATAAATAGAAATCTATTGCTTGAGTTTACATTATGTATCTATTATTCTCGCTCTCTACATCATTTTAATACTTGATTGTAACGTATAAAATAAGCGACTCTGATTTTTAAACTTTATCACCAAAAGTTTTATTGTGTTCGTTGAATACTTGAAACGGTACAAAAGTCTACATATATACTAGTATTTTATAGTATTTACTACTAGATTTACAACTTCTGCTTTCATATTTCTTTGCACTTACGTTTATGGATGGAAAAAGTAAAGATAGTTTCAGTATAAAACATAAATGACGTATGTGTTATTTATAACAGCTTTGAAGCCGTAATGAATGACACATTTAGATGTGATTCTATTATTTTTTTCCCAATAGTCGGTTTCCCAAACTAATTGGATATTTGTAACCGTGTGCCTGTGTGACATTCAAAGCGCCGCAGTTGCTAATGTGGCGGATGTAACATCATTTCCGCTAAAAAGGGACGCGTTTTTTTTCGCAAATTAATAACAGATAGATACATGTGTGTCGCTGGTTTGTCACCCTCTGAACGTAGCTTTCATCTTTCCCAGCAAAGTCCTTCGTATATTTAAGACCGACTGTAAAGTAAGTTAATGTAAATTTTAGAAAGTATCACAGATTGTGGCGTTTTTCCTATATGAACCGTACATTTTATGTAAATAACATTAAGAGTTTGATTGTTACATACAATGTTTAAGCACTTATAACACCGTCTTTCGAGGAAGACTGGTCGTTTGTCGGTAAGTATATATAACTGTTGTACGTAATCATTTAAGTACTTGTGAGTTTAAAACATTAATAAGCAAAAATATAGTAAGTAATAACTTTAGTTTTATGACAAAAATATCACCACACATCCATCTTCAAAATCTTAATTACGATCAATATTATAGCAGGTGGCGACATCTTGATTACAGTTAACAACAACTAATTGTACGCAACCAAACTTTAGATGGATTATGGATATGAAGTGATCGTTATTTTATCTTTTAATTAAAATGTACTTGAAACTTTACCGAGAAATAATATTGATATGCATTTTATACTCTTTTTATTAGTTGACTGCTGGATTTAGTCTCCTCCCTTAGTGAGAGGGTTTTAGGTCATAGTCTACAACATGGCCAAGTACTGATTACTTCTATGTCTACTTCACACACCTCAGAAAATACACTTCACACACTGATTGCTGCTCCTGATATGAATATTATACAAATAATAGCACAAATTCAGCATTTAAGATATTTTAATTACAATAGTAATGCAATATTTTATAAACCTATGTGTATATACATATATATACATAAACTCATACAACACCCCAAACTTCCTCAAATGCAGAACATAGTTTTGCACATGTCAATGCTGCCGATAATGGGTAATTACTAATAGAAATAACATCTTCAGAATAGTCCACCTCTACTGCTCCATGAGCCATGGCTCCAACTATTAAAACTACCGGTTCATCCTTGGGGACTAGATCGCGACATGTCTTGACCATTTTGGAACTGAAGGACATGGTGACTTTTCTTACTCCAACAGGTAGGTGCGATGTTATTGGGTTCTTAATAACCTTGAGTAATTTCATCGGACCATCTGATGCTCGAATCGCAAATTTGTGTAGGAGTTGAACTACAAAAAAAAATAAGATTACAATTAGAATTGGCCAGATAAATTATTTCTTACTTGTTAAAAGCTAAGCTTCTGTTAAGAGTTGTTCTAAATTTTATTGTCATTCCAAGATATGATTTATATATTTATAAATGATGAAACACATTATAATAATGAAATATACAGATATTAAATTAAATGAGCCATCACAGAGTACATGCGAAACATGAAATGTTTTTTTTCATGGTTTTGACATAAATAAAGGTAAAAACCATTCAAATTATGCAATTTGTTTGTATCCAAATGTGTCATTAGGTATTTTACATCATAAATTACAGATAATGCATTCTATATCTGTTTTTAATCAACATGTTGGACATTTCGCAAAAACTATGTTTCGCAAAAAATATGTTGAAATAGATGTCATTATAATTATTAATAATCTTTTATTTTATAAACAAACCCATTAATCCAGCAAATCTTTTAAAAGTCCTTGGTATTCTTGTCTGAGGGTTAATTTCTATAAGAACATTCTTTTCTGTGTGTATGTAGACCTGTAGAAGGCCTGCGCGATTCAAGGGTGAGTCCATCAGCATAAGCAGAGATTGGTGTGTAATGTCAGGTCTGCACGAGCCTGGGTCTCGATCATTCTTACGCAGAATGTTGGCATGGTCATCACAATTTAAAAGTTCAAAGCTGTTGCCATTCTGTAAGAAAATATGTCTTGGTAGGTTATTAAAGGTAGTAATATGTGTAAGTATTGTGTATACAACTTCACAATGGCTTTTTAGAATTACGACAAACTAGATGTGTCCGCGGCTGCGCTCGCGCGGAAATCGGTGTGTCACAAAGTTTTTCCCGCCTAAATACCTACGCCGGGAGAATTCTAGGATACAAAGTCCTACTAATTCTCGTTATTCCTGTGTAAATACCGATCCCTAAGGAACTCCGGGATAAAAAGTAGCCTATGTGTTATTCTGGGTCTTCAGCTACCTACATACCACATTTCATCGTAATCGGTTCAGTAGTATTTGCGTGAAATAGTAACAAACATCCATACTCACAAACTTTCGCATTTATAATATTAATAGGATAGGATTAGAAAAATCTCACCTTAACAGTTTCTAACTGAGCGTTTTCTAAAATAATGATAAGCCGCTTTTCTTGCTTCTTAATATGTGATGTTACTAAATGTCGAGGTATAGGATCATATTCAAAGTCATCATTTTTAGCCTCTAATTTCCTTTTCTTACCCATACTGTTCTTTTAACAGACCTCAGAAATTTAAAAGGTAATATGAAATAAGAAAATGCCTTAATTTTTTTTAACAATATTTGATTTTACAAAGCCGTATGACTTAAAAAAATTATGTTTAGCACGTGTTATATTCAAAATTATAAACAAATGTTTGACACTGACAACTTGACATGAAATCATAGAGATTAAATGCTGAACAGAATAGGAATGCTCGCTCAAAACTTTCTTGCTACACAATCACTATGCTACCATACATGGCATGATTTTCTTGATTATTGAATATTTGAGATTTTTATTTTATCTAATGGGTACCCTTCTTACATACCAATTTCATACCATTTTCATCATCTCAATCACCGATAGATCTTTACCATAAATATTGTAATAAGTGACGTGTTAAAACCAAAAGAGTTATTTATAGACCTTATTCTCTATTCATTCAGCAATAAGTTGCCACAAAATAAGACCGGCCCGTTTTACTGTCTCTCGTTCAGGATCATTAATATAATTCGATCAATGAAAGATTCCTAGTGGTAGAAACGTCTATGAATGTAGTCTGTGGTGATAGAGCATTTTATGTCTGTAATTTAATTTGCCGATATATGCTCTTTGTTTTGGTTGGCATATGTCAATTTGTGCTATTTGATTTATTGATGTTGTGAAACAGAAAAGTTGTTTAAAGTTAAATTAATTTCTTTTTTCATGTAGCTTTCTCGATATTTAACAAAACTACTTAAATCTTAAGATCGGTAAGCTCGCCGGTATTTATTTTAATATACATAAAATTTATGTAAATCGTCATATCCATGGCTAACGATAGAGAAGTTTTACGTGAAATTTGGGATGGCAAAATACCCATATGTTTCCAACTGGATCAGGAAGAAATCATGGAGATCCAACAACCCGATCCATTTTATGTTATGGTTCCCAGACTGAGCTACTTCCCACTTGTTACAGATAAGGTTAGCATTAAGTTATTGAACAAAAATACCTATAATTTACGAATACATACCTAATGACACCACAGTGACTTTTTACCAGCTAATGTAAAAATTTGATATTGTATACCAAGGTCTTATTTGTATATTTATTAAATTAACTTTATTACACAGATGAAAAGACATTTCCTTCGGTATATATCTCAAGAGAATGCAGACAATGAAATGTGGTTAGATTACAATGGTCAACCACTTAAGTGGCACTATCCAATTGGCTTCCTCTATGACCTATTCTGTGGTCATGATCCTCAGTTGCCATGGACATTAACAGTGCATTTCACTAAATTCCCAGAGGATGTTCTGCTTCACTGTCCTAACAAGTATGTTTAAAATTGATTTAATAATATAAATTATCACTCACTATAATGGTAAAAGACTAGACTAGTTACTATAGTACAGGCTCTGCCTAATTTTGAGATTAGATTAAATTTGTTCCGAGATGAAAGTATTTTTTTGTTTTTCGTGATCATTGATTTCTATTATCTATGATTTTATATATTCAAGGGATGTTGTAGAAGCTCACTACATGTCAACTGTGAAAGAGGCTGATGTACTGAAACATCGAGGGCAAGTTATGTCCACCATGCAAAAGAAAGATCATAACCAGTTATGGCTGGGGCTTCAAAATGGTACAGTATCTTACATTACAAGAAAAAAGAAACAACAGTTAACAGAAACAGAATCTTTATTAACAATCCAGATTTCATTGTGAGTTTGCAGCCTAATTCATTGATGGCAATAATGAATAAGTGATAGATACTAAGCTAATATGGACAATTATAAAATCTTATTTAAATGCAATGCAAATGGCAAATCTATCTATTTTTAAATACCTGGTCTTTCTCCAGGTGATGTATAAGATTTTTGTTCGTTCAAATTTTATGAAAATATTGAAGTAAAGTACATTAATGTTTCTGTTGGCTCATACAATATTTACTTATATAATATGAGTAAAATTTATTGTATCTAGCTTCACAACTACTTTTTTCTTTTATATGACATTTTTTCATAACAGATAAATTTGATCAGTTTTGGGCTATAAACAGAAGGTTAATGGAGTCACATGGGGACAGTGAGGGGTTTAAACATATACCAATTAGAATATACTCAGATGATGGAATATGCAGCCAGAGGCTGGTGAGCCCTAAAAACAGTGATGGAAGTCGAAAAATTCTACAACAACTCATATCAGAGCTCTATCCAGATAAGCTTGAAGGTATAGAAACATTTTATTTTTTAATCTAAAAATTATATTATATTTTTATATGAGGTGGGACTATGTAGACAGATTTAATGTTTTGTGGCAGCATATTTTTTGTAATAATTCCAAATATCACAAGGGTAAAAACGTAAATCCTTTTTTATCCAAACAACATAAATCCTTTCTTTATTGTGCAATCACTCATTTCCTATTCGCTGGTGACAAAGTTTAGACCTAATGTAGTACATATATTAACAATGTTTGCTCCTGTGATTACTAATCTAAGTATTTCTTTCCCGTGTTCAAATAGCATTTACAATTTGAGTAAAGTCAATATGGGAAACTGAAAGGCCAAGACACCCATTGCTGGCTAACACTAGACATGTTTGTGCAAGGGGTGGTAATTTTGCAGTGAATTATTGTATATTAAGTGCCCTGGTTTGTTGTTTGGTAGCAATCATTATTGAATCTTGCTTGGGACAGCAATATATACATCATTTATGTTCAATGCATATTAGTGGGATAAATATACATATTTTATACTTAGTTCAAAGTAAAATGTAAGTGGTACTCAAACAGTTTCAGCACCGTTTTTGAAACATTACATTTTCCTGTTTGTTCTTTTAGTTGCAATTTCAGAAGGTGCAGTTGTTGTTGCGTTCCAGTGCTTTCACCACAATATGTCTTAATGATTATTATTATACCATCATGCCATGTCCCTAACGGGGCAGGCAGAAAGCACCAATGCCAAATACCTCTTAATTTATTTCTTTTTTAATGATTTTCATTAATCTTGTTTCAGTTAAATTAAAAACCCATGGCATTGTGATCCCCATAGATACCCCACTGCAGTGGTTATCGGAACACATGAGTTATCCAGACAATTTTTTGCATTTATGTGTGTGTTAAAGGTTTATAATACATGACTGCTATGCCATTATTATCACATTACTTGTTAAAATTTTAGTTTGATTATATGTTAAAAAGTGATAGAATATGTATATGCATATTATTTATTAAGCTTCCTGTGTATTTATAACTTATAAAATATTAAATAGAAGTACAATTGTTTTATTAACAGATATTAAAAAAGAATTTTTAAAATTCATTTAATTACACGTTAGTTAATGTACAAATATGCACATCATGCACTGAAAATAAAGTCATAACTCTTCAATGCCTTTGAGATATGCATTGTAGTATCATGATTTTTAATAAACAATAAATAACAATGGCAAAACCTTAAAAGATTGGCTAACATTTTGTTTAGTTGATGTTTAGGATCACTAAGATTAAGAATATTAATTGCCATAATTCTATTTGCAGCAATAGAGAAGTTACCTAATAAGGTTAAAAAAGTGGCATGTGCTTGTTTCCTTTCGAAAATGATTAACATTTATCAAGTCAGTGTTTAAAAATACTAATAAATAAATATACTAAACAAATACAGTACCTGTAATAATTAATTTTAGTAAAAAGAACTAAAGTTAATGGTAAAACAATACCCATTTACAATAAAAGTTCAGGTACATTATAAATTGGAAAATTTATCTCCTCAAGATTGCTTCAAGCTTACTAATAAATTATCACTAACATTACTTACACAAAACAATTATGATTACACTTTTACAACTCAGTTTTTGCTTTATGCTTTTGTATAACATAAGGAATGTGTTTAGTGAATCTTTTACAGCCGTTGTTAGCAAATATCGGTTGTGCTTCTGTTGGGCCGTACGTTATGACAGACATTGCATCCCTGAAAATTAAAATGTATTAATATTTAAGGAATCTTAAATATTTCATTATGTTGTAAAGAATTGTTTAAAAAGATACAGTTAAACTAGAATCCAAAGCTTCTTATTCACATTGTAGTTATTTAGCAAACCACTTTATAGTGACCAAAGTTGAATTATAAAATTATTGTTAATAATATTTTAAATCCTTAAGAAGTACATTAAAAACTTGAAATACAAGTAATCTACTAAACTAGAGCTTGTTTAGTGGATGAAATTGTTCTCAAACACACCATATAAAAAAAATTATTGAGCAATTTCTCCATTAGATACAGATGTGATTCCAATATGTATCATTTGGCCCCTTGATAACACAGGTGGTAAAATTTATATTTACAGAGTATATAATATAAAAATGAAAAAATAACACATACTCTATCATCTCTTCTGAGGGAAGATAAACACCTTGAGCACGGAACTCTGCTAGAGCACACATCTGAACATGATGCTGTTCTAATGGTAGAAATGGTATGTAGTGATCAATCAAATGTTGTGCAATTGTTGAGGACTTCTCAAAACCACCTAGAAATTCAAAGTACACATAATAATAGATAATTTAATATGACATATCTGTCAGATGTGTCTCACTTATTAAAGCTCTTGGATCTGTTAAACACACTGAGATAAACCACATCGGAGTAGTGTAATGGAATATGATTTGGATTATCTGCAATTGGAGGACCAATTGCTAGCAGTGAAATGTCAAAAGGCTGTGTTCCTATGGTTTTAAAACTGTGATGTTATAAAACTGTGATGAGGCCAATTGCTTTTTCTTCCACAAAACAATTACTACTGTCGTCAAGACATCCACCAAGGATGCTTCATTGATATATACCTGTATAATATGAAGCTCTTCTGATAACAGGCTCAAAGTTATGAAACTCTACATCACTCCGTTTGACACCTTGACTGTATAATTCTAATAACTTATCTGAAATTTCTTGACCTCCAATATTTGAGATAAAAATGAAAATACTGTTCCTGTAATTATATAAGTATACTTATTATACACACTATGATTTTTTATGTTCTTGTAATGTAAACAGATAACTTTATATAGTGGGTATTCACTAGAGCTTCAGGAATGGGACTGTTAGTAAGTAATATTACTCCATTTAGTACTTGTTAGAATATGTGCACTCAGTATTTGTTATTATTAACTCTATTAGAAGTTGCTCCAAGGTGCATTGGTACACTTAAGGCCTGAGGTGGTTGACTAGTTTACAAGTGGACCAACATACACCCTTGAAACCAAAACATAGATTCTTGTAATGACAACTGCTTTACAATATAAATAGTTGTGGTGATGATACTTTCATAGGCAAACCATATTTATGTTCTACCACCTCAAAGTATTTATACAATAAGTAACATTATATTTCTTATGATCCCTTTCAGCGTCTAGGGAACCCAATATGTGTCTTTATGCTTTTTAAGCTTCTCTAAAGTTCTTTATAATGAATCTTGAGCCCTCAGCTCATATTATAAATATTGCGAATCAAATGCGGCTTATATTTACATTATGATCACAAGTGGCAATGTTACCTGTAATCAATACCATCGACAGCATGGTGATGATCGAGCATTGGTTTAAGGGCATCCAGTATGGAGGGGCACATCTCATGGATCTCATCAAATATAATTATAGATAATGGACACTTCTTCACTAATTCACTGACCGTTTTTATAAGAAGCTTCTGAAAAAAAAATTGTATCTTTCCGTAAAAACAATCATTAGCAAGACAAATGGTTTGAAAATTTACTACAATCCATTATGATAAAACTATTTGACACAAACATTCATAAAGGTTGTTTGCATAAGCCATCATGTTGATTCCAAGTTTGCTAAAAATAAAGCAATATACTAGGTGTATTATATAATCTCTCCCAAACATCTTTCAGTTCTGAATGATTCTAATGTGTCATAATCAATACATGGATGTATCATGATCATATAAGTTATTAAAAATGTTATTTGCTGCTTACTTTTGTTTCTTGAATATCAGCACAGTCAAAATCCTTTTTCCCCATAAAAAGTTTCACGTAATTACTCTTCATGCCGTACGTAAACAGAGCGTCGGCCATAAGTGTTGCAACATAGTTCTTACCCACACCAGACCACCCATGCAAGCTTATAACAAGAGCCTTTCGATTTTTCTTTGTTTCATGGTAGTAAGCTTCCTTATGAGCAGTCAGTATGTTTATTAGTTCATTGACTAAGGGCTGGCCAAATATCTTTTGTGAAAAAGATTGTTTTAGTTCTGAAATAAACAATTTAGTATTTATAATACATGAATATAAGTTTTAATAAAAATGCTATCATTTGAAATTGAGTTATGTTAAAAATAAGTGCACCTACTCGCTAGATCGTATGGCACATATTGTTCATTACAACACTCCATATATCGGCACAGTGTATTTGATTTAATAGTGTCCCAACCAAACCAAGCGCTGGCGCTAGCCGCGACTGCACTGCCTAACAAGGACGCTGTTAATATTTCACAAAAAGCGCAATTAAAACAATTTAAGACTAACAGAAAAGTTATACTGTAAAGATATTTGAAATTTTTCATGGCTAATAAATTAAAAGCAGCAAGTGATTTATGCTAGTTACTGCAGCTTTGTTTTCGTGGAGTGAGGCAATTGGTTTACAATCAAGTTTACTAATCAATAGTCATATCTTTTTGGAAATATTTTAGCAAAAGCCAAAGTTATTATTTTACATGCTGTTAATCAAGTAACTGACAAACTGTCGCCACAAATTTTGACGTGCGACGTTTCTCGCTTAGGATATGAACCAGGAGCTCATAGACAGGAGCTCATGTTAGATCCGGGAAGGTAGCGTAAAATGTGTCCATCGAAAAAAAAAGAGAAATCAAATAATAAATCATAGATAAGTACAAATATATAACAAAAATAAATATAGTTCTGTCATTTTCTTCGTCTTATTATTTGTTGGACACTCGCACTCACTCACAGACCTGCCTACGGCTGCCCAATTCTACGTATATTATCTCTATGGCTCTTGCACTATAGACAAAGGTTTTTATTTGCTTCAATTTAAACTGTATACATATTAAAAATATATAAATGCTAGCTGCCTGCTTTGCTTCTTCATATAAATTTTAACTGTGTTAAATTTCATTCCAGCTCCATGAGCATAGTTTTCGTAATGAGGGGACAAAGTTTTTTTTCACGTATTAATTCATAGAATTATCTACTAGGTCCGAGTCATTATGTTCGTTACCCCTGAACAAAATGAGTTCGTAAGCTTGTGGAGCCGGCGATTGTTACTAGGTTCCACTCAGCATCCACAACAATCACGCTCACGATCGCAGTTTTTCACGTTCCACTTGCTTCGAGCGTTACTATCGTAATTCAAGTGGAATGCATCACTTTCCAGATGAGTCGTTAATATAGTACGACTAAAGGCACAAATTGATCGTTGTGGAAGCTTAATGGAACGCACTCTATGTAGTAAAAGTGCATCTTGTTTATGAATTATCTTACTACTCATTATTTATCTATAGTTGACAGATTTAAAAACAGCTAAAACGTAAAAATTAGCTAATTAACTTTTTCCCGCGAAATATGCAAGAGGTATGGGAGTTTTATTATTTTGTTAGTTAATTAAAAATTATAAGATTGAAAATTAAGGATAAAGACAACATCGTTATTATTATCATATAAATACTTTTACTTATATTATCTTTCTAGCCTTTTCTTTTATATCTTCTCTTATTCTCTTATATATATAAAAATCCCGTGTCACGATGTTCGTTTGCGATAATCTCCGAAACCACTGAACCGATTTCAATGCAATTTTGTACATATCTATTATTTGATTAAACTTAAAAGATAGGATAGTTTTTATCTCGATTAATGATCAAATTTTTTATTGCAAAGTCAATGTTTTCTTTATAGCATATTACGCTTAGACAGACAAACATTGTGCTACGGCATTTTTACACAAATTATATGAAGTTATTAATTTAATTGGACCACGGCAACACGTGGTCGGTTCTACTAGTTAATTACAAAGATAAAGGTAACGACTATGATTTAGGATTTCACAAACGTGAATGGGCATCTGCTGGGCTGGGCAAGTTCGCTGCAATCTGCATCGTCGGCTGCCTTATCGCTTTTCATCAGGCGAGATTGTGGACAATGGCTGACATATTTCAAATAATGAATAAAAATAATCCTGCTTACTGTTAACCAATCACATTTGGAGTCTACAGTACATACTTTGTAAATAACCCGTAAAATTGTTTTTATATCAATGTAATTTCAGAATGACAACTTTTAAAGTAGAATCTGGTATGCAAATGTTAGCGAGATTGACAAAAAAGCCAGACATTGAGAACTTTCATCCAAGGTTATTTAAATCGGGACCAAATCAAGGACATACAATCGAAATCTATAGTGATGACGATGTATCATGTCTTTTGTGCGATATCATTTGTGAATCGTTAATGCCACGGGAATTCGGCGGCAAAGAAGCCGGTATTATTCTTGTGAACACTGATGGAACATTATGTTTTGATATATTGGTCAACCACATAGAGAAAAAACTTCAGAGTCGACTAAACGATTCTTCATTACTCGATGGTTTTCTCCAAAAAACTCTTAGCAATTTGTTTATATTTGAGACATTTAATATTACACAATTACATGCCACTATACATAATCTTGGTAGCTTTTTAATAAACCAACCAAACATTTGTTTAGTTATGTTTAATAGTCTAACAGCGTTTTACTGGTCTGAACAATGTTTTAAAATAATGAAGATGGATATGTATACTAAAGATTTATTAAGACTAATTCAGAATGTTGTGAAAGATTATAAAGTAACCATATTATATACAAGACCAGGGTATTTCAGTTCCAGTAAGGAGCACCTAGAGAACTTGAACTCTTGCTGTGAAAAGCCAACTCTTGGACATTTAAATTACAGAATACACATGGTATATTCCGATGATGAAACACATTATGCTACAGTACGAACTTTCAATGACTATTATAAAAGCCCTTTTAAATTAATTGCAGACAATATTGTGTGGCTTTAACTGTATATTGGTTGATATTCATTGTTCAAAGTTGTAACCAAGGTTCAGAATTAATCTCACAAGGCATTTTCTTTCAGTAAACTTAGCTTGTGAAAGTTCATTATAAATTAACTTTATCATTATTTTAATAAAATAAAGTGTATTAATGATAAACATTTATTGTACATATTAAAATGTGCTATTAAACTGGAAAGCTTTTTTTGAACACTAAATTTTTCTTTCATTTTGTGTCTCTACTGCATTAAGTACATATCTGAATTTCTAATTTTAAAATTATATGTTTAGAAAATAAAATATAAACTAGACATACATCTTGTGCAACACAATAAATTTTATCACTATTTCATGGCTTTGTTTCTTTTACATTCAATTACATATAAATGACAATAATGGTAAAAAAATTTGAATATAAAAAGGATGACAATCACTACCCATTTTATCTACAGTATAACAAATCATAGATACAGCATATATTATAACTAAGTCATCTGTACAATAACTATCCCATAATATATATTCCCATTCATGCTAAATATGATAAAAAGCGAGTAATATTATTATTACATTTTCAATTTATATACCTGACCATAAGCTCCTGTAAAGAGGAATATTTTACTGAGGTTGCGGTTTCATCAAATTTGAATTTAGTAATACTTTTTTAACCTAACAATTGATTCTGTTCTATTTATAATTGATTGTGCAACACATCTCGGAATAGTGGAATGCAATTTAACAAGAAAAACTTTTCACAACATTATCTTATCAGTTAATTATTGGTATCAAAACATTAGCTATGCATTCAAAAGCTATCCAAGCTTAATCAAGCCTAAAATTTTGTCACATTGATCAGTCTATCTGTACTTGTTCAAACTGAAAACATCTGTGATGTTTAATATTTTGTTAGTTTCATATCACATAATATTACTTAACTATCACTCTATATTAAATATATACCCTTAAATACGTATTTTTACTGCATTATTCTATTATTATATAGAAACAGACAAATTGTGCAAGTCTAATACTGGAAGAGATCAATGTTACTCAAATTTGAGATTCAGTGATTAAATATTTATGAAAGTTAATAATTAATAAAGTTATATATTAACATATCACATCATGATATAAATAACATACATAAAGGTAGTAAATACATGACTAAAATAATTGAGATTTTCCCATTTGCTCATAATGTGGTAGTATGAGTATCCCGACTCTTGTACAGCGAAGGATGCTTCAAACATAACTCCCAGGTAGGCGAGATGTAGAACTGTTATAATAGAGAATATTGTATTTAAAAATATAGCTAGTACACTGTTTTTCTTAAATTTATGATCACATTGTTTATTACATACATTAGCCAAACAACATACTTCCAGTGCAGAGGCCACCTTGTAACGTAAATTATATTCCACATAAGAAAATGTTCCAATACTTAATAATACTGCGGAGAATTGGAAGTTGAAACCGTGTAGCAAAGATGACACCAAGTATGTGGTAAATATAGCAGTGAATTTCCCCCATGGTTGACATGATTTGAAGACATATGTTTTAAGCCATTGATGCATTGGTATATTCCAATAGATCACAACTTGAACCAATGATCTAGGTAATTCAATATTAATTGGCTTAGTTATTTCAAGCTCAGAGTGACAATCATTAGTTAAGCCAAAGCCAGCACATACCATAGATACAATAGACATACTTGATACAAAGTAATGAGACATCCTAAAAGCTTGTGCATCTCGAAATGCTTCCAACCATTTAGTAGCATCTTCAATATACCATGGCACTATACAGTTTGATAAAACCAAGAACATTATTGATATGGTGAGATTTGTTACAATAATAGATATCCATCTTCTCTTTGATATAAATCTAATATTAAGGTAATGATTATAAGAATGGTATGAGATCCAAGGACCCAAAATAGAATTGGCAGGACATAACACATAGCCAAAAAACTCCATAGGATTTAGAATGTCATTAAATAGGTTTCGATCCATTTCAATAGCAACAGAAATTATCTTCATAGCTGCAATCATTTGAATCCCTCTGATTTGTTGCCACAATTTTGGATCAGCTGAAAATACTTCACAAATTAACAGAAGCAATATTGTAACAAGTGATACAATAAGTCCACGAAATCGATTTACATATACACATGTAAAGAATAGTAAGAATATGTAGGAAAACAGTGTAAGTACTACAATCCAACATATAGCTAATCCAATGTTAAAGTACAGGAGTATTGTGCCTATGATTACAGATAGCAAGTGACGAACATTGTGAGGCAACGTAAAGCACTGTATAATGACACGGAGGCACAGGTTGGCGATGATTAAATCCTTTGCAAACCGAAGCCCTCCGTAAATTGTAGGTTCACCGCAAAGCGCTATATATGTCCACGTGCTTTCAGTATATTCCTCTTCTTCCTCCATTTTCAATTACAGGATCTTGTTATCTATTTCGGCTATGATCTTATGTACAATACTATACTGTGCTTCAAACCGGTGATTTATGTTTTTGCATATTTAATTTTATATAGATTATTGTTACCAGTCTCATTTTTGGATTCATCATTACACGGTAATCGTCATCTCTTATATAGTTTCGCAGAAATCAAATATTTGCAGTTCGTGTACTAAAATTTTTGTAACTTTAATTTCATTAAGCAGGTGTATAAATATAAATTAATTTGGAAGCCGGCACATTGTGCACATCTATAGTGTATTA
Source organism: Aspitha aspitha aspitha (assembly GCA_018246895.1). Taxonomy (NCBI): domain Eukaryota; kingdom Metazoa; phylum Arthropoda; class Insecta; order Lepidoptera; family Hesperiidae; genus Aspitha; species Aspitha aspitha. The sequence goes on from DWGJ01000312.1 coordinate 26,834, forward strand.
CTTTACTCTTTGAGCCGGCAGCAGGCGCCAATAAACGTCACGTATTGTCAAATGTCAAACGTAACTTACCGTACATTACATAGATACGTACTAGTATAACAATGTATATACTATATATATGTATACATATATGTCATATGTATACATTATAATTTCCTAACGTAGATTTTTTACGTGTCTTTTACACCGAGTTAGACTAGTAGGATTGAACGGTAAATCGAATAATAAATAATAATAATAATAATAATAGTAAATACTGGGGGACAATTCCACACACGGCTATCCAATCCCAAATTAAGCAAGCAATCCGCAATTAAATTTTAGTTGGTAGAACCTATATACGGTTCGCCCGGAGAACCGGGTATATACTGGTGCTTCTGTACCACCACCACACCTATTTCTGCCGTGAAGCAGTTGTATATGCTAACACATACTAACTGGATTAATATCACTAACAGTCCCTTTCCTGCAGTCCTGTTACAAAAGAATACTCACCAACTAATTCTTATTAACACCTTATACTAACTGAATTCACACTAACAGTCCCTACAGCCCTGTTAGGAGTCGGTTACAGATGTCCATGGTCGGGAGCAGCCACTTGTGACTGCTGCCTGCTCGTTTGCTACTCTATTTAAATTTAAAAAAAAAGCAAGTTTATGCCTGTGTTATGGTAACCGGACAGCTGATAAACGTACATATATACATACGATATAGTACTTATATAGATATTATTATCACGTCCAATGTTTGTCCTGGATGGAAATCGAACCTACGACCTCCGGTTTTGCAGTCAGGGTCTCGAACCGCTCTTGCACGAGGCAGGAAATTGATGTTAAAAAACTTTTTAAAAACAAGCTTTTATTTAAATGCCTTACAAAAAAGAATGTTTTCGTATTCTTCTCAGCAAGCCCTTTCATTTGATATTCTTACTGTGGTAGTAAAGAAAAAATAACAAGTCCGCCATCTTGCGTGAACCGTCATATTGGAATTAGAATGACGTCACATAGCTAAGCATGTATTGTCATCCAGAATAAGCGTGTGTACCAAATTGCAGCTGAATCTGGTCTAAAATTCAGTCGCAAGTGGTCGCAAGGTTCCCGCCTGGACAAACACACATACATACCAAGTTCATGAAAAGCTTGTAAAATCATGTCATGTTTACTAATTAATGTAGTTTTTGCTATTAAGCGACACAAATCTTAAATATACAAAAATTAGGAAGTAACTCTTCACTATAAAAATGTAATTTTTTTTTAACGTTTTTTGCAAAAAATGCCAACTTTATCCCATATCCTCAATCCCAACTTTATCCCATATCCCATAGCTCAGTTTATTGTACAAACTATAGACTATACACTTATGCAGACTGACAGCTTTTATACATTACTATTTATCTATGGACAGACTATTGAGTCTGTGGTATTATAATAGTACATTAGCATTGCTCTAATACTTTTACATTTTGTATTGGTTCGATATCTATTCTACTTTGAATGATTCTATTTAATATACTTGGATAAATGGATGACCAGTTATAATATACATATTTAAAATAAAACAGCCACTTATTAAAACGTGCAAGTTATAGATTCTGTGACAGTTAATAACAATTTCATGAACTCTGAAGTTACCATTGACGCATAGGCATTCAGCCAGACCGCCATAAATGTATTGGATTGGACGAAATATTGTATGGCGCAACTTTTATTTATAATTTTTTGTGAAATGCTATATATAACTGCGTAAAGATGGCTAGTCCTTCCCCTCAAAGTAGTCCAATGCCGCCGCCGCAGGCGCCCAGTCCTATGGGGCCCCCTATTCAGAGCCCGGCTCCGCCGCAATCTCCGCATAGTCCCTACAGTCAACAACATGTAAACGGTCCTCCTCCGAACCATCCTTCGGCTCCAGGCCAACCTCCGATGCCAAACCATATGCCAGCGGCAGGGCCACCACATACAATGGCGTCGAATAGCAACGGCCCTCCGGGAGTGCCGCAACAGCATCCTGGCATGCCACCCGGTGGCCATCAAATGCCTCCTCATATGGTCGGCTCTCATATGGCTGGGCCACCAGGGCATCCAATGAATGCAGGTGGACCGCATCCACCAGGACCTAATGGGCATTCTAATATGACAGGTACTTCACAACATCCTAATATGCCGGGACAAGGACCTCCACATGGCTATATGCAACATCAAATTGGCCATATGCCTCCTGGACAGGTGAGGATCTTATCTTAAGTATATATTGATACATTTTGTTGTATGATTACATTGTGAGAAATCAAGCAAACTGTGTTATAGTTTGCAAGAGTGTTAAGGTTGTAGAGACAAGTTATTAAAATATAAAGTACTGCTTATTCAGTTTGTAACAGATTACCTGTGTATTCATAAATAGATTTATAATGTAAAAGAAGGTTAGGCTCATTACAATGAGCTTTCAAAACAATAAGTCAGATAACAGCTTCACTTACATAAAAATTAGATCAAACTGAATACTAAGTTCTTTCCGGTTTCCTTAAAACATAGTTCAAGTTCGAGTAACAACTATGTACTAAACTGCCACTTATTCTAAATGAAAGGCTGTTCAATATATTTCTAATAATTCCATCAAATGACATAAAGTAAGATTTAAAAAAATATGTTTTTAATAATAAAGATTTTAATACATTACAATATCAAATTCAGTTTTTGTTATTCAAGATACAGAATCATTTTTGTTCAACATCAAATATACCATATTAACCGGTGGTTTGAAACAGAGCATTGAAACAGTGTAGATAGTCACATTCAAACACCCTTGGTTATAAACCTCTGTTTCAAGCCACTGTTTAATATTGTGTAGTGACTTTTTTACTTGAAACATCAACCCTTTGTTATTGGCAAATATAATTAATTGTGATCAGCATGTAAGTACAAGTGTGTCGCACTCCAATATTGTATAAGGACCCGTAAATATCTCTGGATATGGTCAGAATTATATGTAAAAGTTGGGTTAATTGGTCACTAAGCGGTTGTATATCTGATGGTTTAGGGAGGAAGTTATCAACTTGCATATAAACAGTGAAAACTATTGGTATGTTTAATTTCTTTTTCACCCAGTCAGCCATGTTGCCTGAAAAATTATCTGTAACGAGTCACAAATAGAAAATATTAGTGTGCCAAACTTGCACTACTGTGTTGGAATACTACTATGTTTCTAAAATGTATATTGGTTTCATAAAATAGACTTTTTTTCATACATTTGACTCCATAATTGAAAAAACCTACAAAAATAATTTCCTGTTGTTCCAATGGGATAAATCTTATCATACATTATTCTTAGTACAGTACTTGTATGTTTCATGATCTCCATCTGAAAAATGGAAGTTTTTTCTTAGACTGTCCTATACATTGGTAAAAAAATTTAGTAATAGATCCAATATAGTAAAGGATGGGCTAGTGCTAAATTTTAAAAAGAAATAATAGAACTAGTTAGAATATTTTCACACTTACCATGACATTGTGGTTAATCGATAACTCTATGTTATCTGAGTATGGTACAACTAAAAGATTTTCAAAACCTCTAAGGTTAATAAATGCCAATAACTTGTGTGCAATTTTATTAACAACATAAGATAGAGCTATTGTTTCTTCTTCAGATAAAGATTTGTATCCAAGATAGACCGCATTGCAAGCATCGTCATTTGAATTGGTGCTTGGTTCTATAATATAAATCATATAAATGTTTGCTACAAATGTGAGGGAACATCTGTAACTCATGTCCTATAATGTTATAAAACAAAGAAATTCATTTGAATTTCACATGAAGGAAACTTACCCAGTTTTGTTAGTAACCAGTTTCTATCAATATTCACTCCTACTGCAACACTGTGATTCAAACAAATTTTTGCAGAATGGAGTTTTTTATTTTTAGCCCAAAATCTTTCCTAAACATGTTTCATATTATACTATCAAATGTCTAAATTTTATCTACACACTTAAAGGACCAATAAAATTGCATTACCTACTTAAAACTTTAAAATGTAAACATGTAAAATTAATGAACTAATTTCTTTGTATTAAAATAAAAACAAACATCAGCTAGCTTATTAGTTGTGAACTTACCTGCTGTTTACTGTACACAAAGCCATCCGGATTCAATATTGGTATGAAATAAAGATCGAAGTGATTGAGTAATGGTTCTGACTTTTCAGATTTTAAGAATATATCAATATAATTTAAGAGTAGAGCTGATGATAACCAATCTCGGCCTTCCTCCCCTGCAATTATTAATATTGCCATTTTGTTGCTCGGTTGATTTGAAATTTTCAGCATAAATATGTCTCTGTGTTCATATGTATTTGCAATAACTACTTTGGTCAAAACAGAATTTTCTTTAATTTTTTCATCCACCCAAAGTAATATATCATCCCAATTTAGAAATGTTTTTGACACATCAAAAGGTGTTGAATATGTTTCTTTGTATTCCTGTGGAAATCTATAAAATGTATGCAAAATTTATAATAACTTCTCATTACATTGTATAACATTTACCTACTTGTTACACATTACTTACATTACATGCCTTGCAACACATTTATAATCTATATTATAATTATCCAGTCTAGTCTCAAATTCTTGTGTGTAGCAATCCTTAACAACAACATCCATTGCAAGAGAAGCCTCATTAGTTATTCCATTCAAAAAAATAAAATCTTTTCGTGTTTCATGGAATTGATAAAGCCAATACCTCTCGTGTGGGTTAAAAGCTGTTACTTCATAAAATGAATAATTTGTAGACACAAGAAGGCATTTTTCAAATACAATGTAGACAATTACAAACATTTGCATTGTTATTATTATTACACAAAATCTATATGGCTGTGGCTTTGTTAACTAAACTATAAACCTTGTTTTAGGGACCAATGAGTATGGCCGGTGGACCTCCGCCTCCTGGTAATGGACCGCAAGGACCCTCCGGACCTTCCGGCATACCGTTGGCTCACGGTGGGCCGCCGCCACACGGTGCACATCCCCAAGGAATGCCACCTATGCCTCCACACCATGGCATGATGCCAGGCCAAGGAGGATATTCTCATACATCACCGGCTACTGGAGGAGCACCGACACCCCCTGGGCTCCAAACCGGTGGCCAGCCGGCATCGGGAGCGCCTCCTCAGCAGCCCCCCGCGGCACAGACTCCGCCGCACGGCCAAGGCCCCCCACCCCCGACTTCCTCCGCTAATGGTGCACCTTCCTCGTCTCCAATGCAAAGTTCATCTTCTGGCCCGGACAACATTAACGCATTACAACGCGCTATAGATTCAATGAAGGAGAAGGGACTGCAGGACGATCCAAGATACCCTCAACTTCTTGCCATTCGAGCACATACAAATCCTCAAGACCCTAGCAAAGGATTGTTCAACAATACCCAATTGAATCAGCTCAAGTAAGTGTAAACTGTATAAAATATAGTTACTTCAATAGGTTGCTACTAAAGATAATCTCGAGTTGCATTGAGATCTGGAAGAGAGTGGAATATTATATTATACATAATTGCAAGCTAAATTATTTAAACTAAGTAATTTTATTACATAAAAAAAAGGTATGAATACAAATTAATAAACAAATAATATGTACATAATTATATTTCTTTTGTTAGAGCACAATTAGCTGCGTACCGGAACTTAGCGCGCAACCAGCCAATTACGCAGCAAATCGCACTAATGGCGGCTGGCAAACGTACCGGGGACACTCCGCCAGAGTGTCCCACGCCGCCGGCGCAGCCCCCCTCGCCCTACAGTCAGGGCCAGCCTCCTCCGACACAAGGCGCCGGTGCGGCTGGAGGCAAGGGAGTCGCCGGCTCGGAGCCAGCACGGGGCGGTGGCGGAGCACCTCCCACGCCCTTGCCCATGACCGGCCAAATGGCGCCTCCCACTCAGCCAACACCGCCGCTTGTAAACCCTGTAAGTACACGCTATTTTCCGCAGTAAGATTTTAGTTATTATAATAGTTTTATAACCATTGCTCGTAGCCCTGATGAGATCACAGATGGCAAGGGATGTGTAGTTTCCATAATTTTCATGGAATGTTAGTCGTTCAGTTTCATTTCTTACTGTTTAGTAATCGTTTGTACATCTCTTAAGCATTAAAAATGGTGTAAATTGTCCAAGATGTCCATTGTCTCATATCTGCTCTAATGCAAAACGAGACCATAGCAACTATATGAAGTATTGGAGTATACTTAGCTTTCAGTTACAAAGGGAACCCGTGCCCTGTAATGCGACATAAGAGTTCATGCGAAACATGCGAAAGAAGAGTTCAGTTAGGTTAATTAGTTACAATTTACGAGTAATTTAACGTCAGATATACATGATACATTTATTACAGCCCATGGGAGGAGGCGGACCGCCGTTACGCGGGCCGGCGCCGCCACGAGCGCCCGCGCCCGCCGCGCCGCCCGGCCAGCCCACACAGCAACAGGTAACACTTGCCTACACAGATTAGATACATACATATATATAATTGTTCATATTCATGGAGTATGCTTAATCGCTTTACTAATCTTATTTCTGATGATATTTCATAGCCGGGAATGCCGACACCTGGAGCCAAACAGAATCGTATAACGAGCATACCTAAACCTGTGGGCATCGATCCTCTGCAAATACTTAATGAACGAGAAAACAGGTAACACTGAATATTCAAATAATCTGTCTATTATAATAATACTACTATTACGATTATTATTACTAATGATTACGAATCAGTGGGAATGACTTGTTGTATATTTACAGAATTGCCGCTCGCATTGCTTACCGTATTGATGTTCTGTCCAACCTACCAGCTAACATGTCTGACGACCTCCGCTTGCAAGCGCAGATCGAACTGCGGGCCCTTCGTGTTCTCAATTTCCAGAAACAATTACGTGCTGAGGTATGCCGTACAGAAATATATTATCCTATTATTCTTGTTGTAGAGTATGATATTTATATGTATGCTTTCTAATGGCGTAGAAGATAAAAAAATTGCAGTAAAAGTTTCATTTAATCAGTTTTATCTTGCCACTATGATTTTCTTACTTATTTACACTTTATTGTAACACCTAAAGCAAGGATGTACAAAGGGCGGACTTAATGCCTGGAGGCAT
>DWGJ01000313.1:0-33946 GCA_018246895.1 Aspitha aspitha aspitha
AGAGGAAGGTTTATATGTAAAATAAAATCCATTAAATAGTGGAGAAATACTGTTTTATACCCGTGCGAAGCCGGGGCGGGCCGCTAGTAAGATATAATAGACGAAACAAAAGACGACCCGTTAGACACCCGTGAAGAGTGACGCGGGGCGAATTGAATATCATACACAATTCCTTGGGCATCTGTCAACGGTTATTACGAGTATAGAAATCCTTTATCCAGTATTAGCGAATGTTGCAAATATTATCTTAATGTTTACTGAGATTTAAGGAAGCCATATCTATATGGCATATAATAAAACTGTAGAAGAGTTCAATTCTCTACATTGAATAAAAACTAAAAAACCCCTACGGGTCTTCATACAAGTAACACAAGTAAAAAAATATAATTTTGATATTTTAGTAATTTTGTCCGGCTTTCACGCATAAAATACTGCATAGATTTTTTTTGGATTTGGCATAGATTTTGATGAAACTTTTTTGTTATATCGCTATTAGTTCTGGGCAACTTATTGGCTGTAATTAATTGTGAAGATCGAAATTGCAGTAAATTCACCTTGTATTCCAAATTAGCACTTTAAAATAACAAACATACACAGTTTACATTAAAATAACAATCTAAGGTTTTAATCCAACGGGAGCTTTGCATCCATTATCTACTTTTATAAGCTTATGAAAAAAGAAATTGTAGCTCGTGTAATGAAAATAAAGCTATTACAGATGTCTGCCCGTCTGCGAGATAGAACCACCCCGGGCGACTTCCGGCCGTTTACAAGGGTCGCACCCTGTTGCGGTTAGTGGAGGCGCACTTTATATTTTGTCTCGCATTGTGCTTACATAGTGCTAAGGCTCGTTAAAGATATGAGTTTATCAATGTGATCTCTTTTTTTTATTAGCATAGAGTAGCAAACCAGCAGGCAGCAGTCAAAAGTGGCCGCTGCCGCACATGGACATCTGTAACCGACTCTTAATAGGACTGTCGGGAGCTGAATGTTAGTGTGAATTCAGTTAGTATATATAATATATAAGAAATACAGTTAGTATAAATAATATATCGAAGTATATAAGAAATACAAGATAAATCGATTGTTTTATAAAGTGCATTACTGACAATAAAGTTTTGGCGTGCAAAACATTTTTAAATTAATATAAAATTTGTACGCTATTGATAATTGCTAGGATTTTAAAATGTTAAATTTTGATTCAACATTTATCAGGTGGCCTTCATCCAAACGTAACTTTTATGAACTAATAATGTATAATGAATGAAGTTACCAACTGAAATCAGTTATGCTTCAGACAAAACGCGGTATACCGCGCATTGAAATTCGTTATGGTCACGAATTAATTAAAAAACCAAATGCCATTAAATTAATGCAATTTCACTGTTTAATCAGTCGTGTTAAATTGCGCTTTCATATTTAATTTTGCAAACAATATATTTTACGTTCAATTATTAGGTATGTTAATTTTATTTTAAGACCGAAATGTTACGATATTGTGATAGATGAAATTTTTATCCTGAATGCATAATTATTTCGCATTCCAGAATGTCATTAGACACCTTATCATGTAATATTTGTAATAATAACAATAATCATCATCATGATTATAACAATGATTGATATATATGATTATAACAATGTTCGCTTTCCAGCTGTTAGCTAGCTATATTACTAATATTTACTATAGGACTAATGTAGACCTGTAAATTAATAGTCCTTTTAATGAGGTCCAGTTTGTGATTGGTCACAGAAGCCTGGGGGCTGCAGCATACATATGTATGTATGTTATTGCATGCTTGTCTTATATCTCTAAACCACGCTATTACATAATTTCGATACATGCGGAGTTCAAACGGACCTCAGCTGAAGGAATTGCAAGACGTTTCCTTCCGGAATTTAGTTCCGAACGAATTCTCATTCTAAATATCAGTAAAGAATTTCCGCAGAGCAACAAACCGCCAGCGGCAGACTAAGTGCTATCTGTCACACGAATTAAATTAGATTCCGGACGACGAATCGATACCAGCGCCGCGAGGAATTTAACGTTATGACAACGCGATATTGAAAACGTTTTGTATTTTATTTCCAATACATTTTTTCACGGAATACTTATTATTATAATTATTTCATTTTAAAGTATATAAGTTAGAAAAAACATGCTGATTCTGATTTTAACGTAGATATTCGGCAATCTGTTGTACAAAAAATATATACCTAATACAAATTCTAAGTACTCGTACTTAGAGGTATCTAATTGGTTACTTCATTACTTATGAGGTAATTAATTAGAATTTTATTCCATTTCTTTTCTTTAAAAACAAGACTTATTACACATGCAAAATTTAATCTTATAATCAACTTCTTTTACACAGCATATTGATACCCACACTTAAAATTATATTAAAACCTTGAATCTGCTTATACTTGGCTTAAAGTAGGTATTGTTATCTTTTCCGAAATGAACACCGAATATGTTTTCTTTTACAACAAATGTAATTTCCATGCACAACGCTCATTATCCACAAGCCTTGGATGCGTGGCTCTGATTACACAAAGCAAACAGCGGGAATAACTCCGCATAGGAAACATCCGTTATATTTACAACATACGAGAGATTTGTGACATTTTTTGTGAAATCTTATCTAAGTATATATTAACATAAAAGAAATATGTTTCATATGATATTCATTTTTATTCTTGGTGATATATAGATATTGAATAAAAACATCAAAAAATTATTAATTTTTGATTATTCTATCCAATATCTGTCATCTAAATCGTACCTACATTTCGATAACTTCGCCCGGGTCGACTAGTATTCGATCGTGTTCATTCCCTTGACATATTTACGTAAAATGATACAATAATTATAAGAAAGTAGTATTCCCTTTTAAGTGTTTAATTAATTTATTAAACAACCTTATTCCTTCTTATTTTATGCGGTAAACAGATTTAGGTACAAGACACCGAATGCCAATAGGTACGCAAAAGTTATACTTTCGCAAATGACCAATTTTATTATGTAACGTGATGAATGATATAGAATAAATTATGTCTATTAAGAATAATCGAAATTCAAAACCTTGAAGTTAAATGAATTCGTGGTGATAATAAAATTCTGAATATACATACGTACATACAGTAAAATGATTGTATTTTTTTGTGTAAATATTGTCTTGTCTTTATCTATAAACCTTACGTCGAATAACACGTTTTTTAATTAACTTTTGGCAGACGAGGATGGAAAATAAAATTTATTCTGAAATTTTCGCTCGGGTAGTCTGCCTGTAGTATACTAATATTGATAAGCAGTGTTAAAGGTATTTTCTATTATTTTCTTTATAGCAGTTGGAACAACAATTTGTAATGAATGTTATTACATTTTCACACGTATATTAATTTTCACGTAAAACCCGCTGACGGGCGGTCGCGCGGCCGATATTCAATCTGTGCATAATTTTCAATTTACCCCACGTCACTCTGGACGAGAAGCGAGAACTGCCCAGACGTATTGAGCTGTCACCTACCGTTCACACTATGTTGTACTTGTATTAAAATTGTTCTGACTTACATGTCATATTGCTACAAGTTTTTTATCGAAACATTTTTCCTTTCTGAAATACAAAACTAGTTTTTACGTTTCATTGGAGCGAAAACTGTAGTTTTCAAAATAATTTGCAAGCAACGTCAAAAATAAACAGAAAACTTTTTGTAGGTGTTTTGTTTTAATTGAGTATTACAGCATTTTAACTACGAATTGAAAGTTACTTTGACGACTATGAATTCTAATCAAATGTTAGCTACCGAATTTATAGTGCTTATACTCGTTTTATTAAGCGCAAAAAATAAATATGTAAAAATACAAAATTTTATCTGAATGAAAGGATGAAGCGTTCTAAATCTGGGTGCCTTATGTGTTTAAAAAATAATAATATGTTTATACAAACGAGAACACAACCCTCATTTCTCCATGAATACGGCGAGAGAATATCAGAACGGTACGGAATGAGCCATAGCCGATAAGCGGAGAGCGTCGGGACCACCCCACTGGGACCGAGTCGGCTCCGCGCCCTTATCTGCGCCATCTCGAGCGTAACAAGGCCAACTGAATGGTTGCTAGTGAGATATCACCACTTATGGACCTTAGATATACGGCTGTCTAGATAATACAGGACTATCAGTATCGCGTTTGTCAGTGCCTATTATTATTATTCTATCACACCAGCTCCGTTACGCGGTAAGCAGAGCAATGAGTGCCAGATATCAATGGCCTCACGGTCGAACGGTTACAGACCCCGACTGCAAAACCTGAGATCGTGGATTGGATACCTACCCAGGAGAAATAATTGTGTGTTTATAACTTTTCTTTGTTTTGTGCCTGGTTGTAATAAAAACATTTACATAAGTGTTATATAGTATGTTTCGCAGTTGTCCAGTTACCTTAACAGAAGCATTTAGTTGCCTAATTTGGATCAAATGGAGCCGCCTTTGAGGAGTAATTTTTCAATAATTTATTAGCATTATTAATGTTGTAGACCAATACTTTTCGCTTATCGCACAAGATTAAATCGATCGGATTGACTGTAATTTTTATGGTAATACCTTAATAACGTGGTTAAGTACTGTTCCATAGGACATTGGTTTATTACCGAAGACGCGAGAAGTCTCAGCGAGCGAGTCTCAAAACATTACCGTTGCTAATATTTTGAGAGACCTAAGACTTAAGATGAAACAAGAACGACGGAGTTACTTAAAAAAGGACTCTTATTAGTCCATTTACATTTTCATAGTCACTGTCTATTTTCAAAGTTCGTGTTATCGCCATATGGAGTTTCCACAAGTATGGTTCCATTATTTTGAAGGTTGACCTAACATTAGTTTTACTCTTATACTTTATCAATCGCACCTTTCGCATCAATTACAAAATTTAATCAAAATACGTGCGATGAGGAATATCTAGTAAAGTGATAGTTCTAAAAGAGTCTAATGTAATCAAACCTCAAGCTCAGTTAAGTTCCAAATACATTATAATAAGGCTACGTAGGTACCCTAATGCGAAGTAGCCCTGCCTAACTACGTCACATAAAAGTGATAGCCGGTACTGTTCTCAATACGAACGGTAATTTCGAGATCCGTTATAACGCAGTAAAGGCACATTTAAAGGAAATGGTTAGGTCGCAATGTTACAACGTTTTGTGTTGACTGTAAGTTCAACGGCTTAGTTAAATTTATTTTGTTATCATATAATATATAGAAACAATCGATAGATAGGAGTAGCTACTATTTGTACAAAATGCCCATACGTTACTGGCATATGCCAAGTTTAAATCGTGTTTTGCTGGCCATAGCATTTTATTAAATGGGTCATATCGAACAAGAATTTTCTAAATAGCGTAATTTGATTTCTTTACTTATACCGATAGCTTAAATTGTATACGATTTTCAAATATTGATGATACCTTTACGAAACATATAGTGAATAAACACAAATATTCCTCGTCAAATCTACCCTTCTGATTGCTTTGACAGTCGTCGAGCATATTTTTTATTCATCGACATTCTCGGTCTTCATTTAAAAAACAATTGTACCAGACAGCAACATTTTCATTCAATACATTAGCAAACGAATCATCTACTTTTAACAATCACCTCAAATGAGTACAGCAATTCGGTTCATTCACCGAAATAATTAGAGAATGGCATTTTAATTACCAAGTCATCTCGGTGCCTTATACTGTCTTCGTAAATTGTGTCCGTAATGACAGGGTATTATGATTGTCTTGAAATATGTGTCTAAAGGGACATTTACTGGGGTAAAGTAATAGCGAATACCCTCATGTCTGGCTTTCAAATTTCCATTAATGATCATTTCAGTTCATAAAAAATATAAACGCTTTGTGGTATAATCATACACCATAACTATTAGCTGTTGGACATTGAACTTGAAAATGTACATTGAAATTTGAAACGCAGATTAAAATTGATAGGTATAAGACTTTGGATAGTTTTATTTGCAATTTGTTTGTTTTAAAAATAATGCATGGTACATATTCATATTTTGAAACCTTAATAAAATAATTCAACACCAAAAAAACATCTGCGGACGTAGTTATTGAAAAAAAAGTTCAACACAAGACAATTACTAATTAGGACCCACCTGAGTAACTTGAAACTTAGGTGCGTTTATAAAGAGACAGAATATTTCAGGTGAATAAGCTGTTATAGTCAACTAATAAAAACAATAAATCATCTAAAAAGTGGTAGTCCTAAGCGTGCATACTTACCTACTTCGTTCAATTCTGAAAACTGTCTATTAAAAGAAAATTAAATGAAGACTGACAAAATCAGGCGTTCGTGTATGATTACTTTGATGAGAGTGGAAAGAGGTGAAAGAAGCGCAGTCCGTAGTTAGTAGAAATCCTTAGACTTAGACTATTCTCCCTACGGGAAAGAGGTTAGAATGTTTGTAATAAATCATTGCTCTTAAAATTGAGTAGTATTTACATGTCAGACCGACATAATTACAAAAAATACATGGTTCTAGTTTTAAGATAAATTGTTTTCACGATGCAATGAATAGGCATCATTTTCAGGGCAGACGATATAATTAACGCGGAATTTTCCTGTTAAATAGAGGTGTCCAGCTTACGTAACTGATTGCAGAAGGTTACCGTAGGACGCTTTGGCGATATTAATTAATTCTGTCAAAAGCAACCGACCTTTCATGTCATGTAATTTTAAGTGTGGTGTAAACAAATTGGTTGCGTTTTTTCTAAGTGCCTATAGGGAGATATTTTTATCTTATCAAGAATTTAAGTTTTTTTATAATTACCCCAATTTTATACCTATTTGAAATTTTGTGTTATTATGCGCCTACTACGCTGAGCATATGTAAAGAAATTATTGTATAATTTTTCCAGTTTAACATCATTTCTATCAGTTTAAGAAAAATCCTTCAGTAAATTTTTTAATAACTATAATTGTGTGCTTTATTTATAAACATATACTCCACAATCCACAGGTAGGTACCTAGCATTTACATTTTGTTTTCAAACAAGCACATAGTTTAATTAATACAGAAATAATCTGTATTCCTATTAGAAAATTGTTTTTTCATAATGTATTTTGTGGTTTCAGAGATTACATCTTACATATTTCACTATCTTTTATTCCTATCTATTCCACGCAGTAATTACTATTGACATTTTATGAATTAACTATATCAATTGTCGTTTAATTTTAATTAAATTGTTTTGTAATGATATTGCCACCAAAATATAAATCCGCCATCTTTTGTTTCCCCATAAATTTTAGGGCAGAATCTTGGATGCTTGCAATAAAAGTCACTTAAGAGGAATTCTCTCTCTAAATTAAGGTGGAGCCTACAGCTAAGATTGAGGAGGGTCTCATTGTGAGATGTGGCTGAGGCGCCATTAATTAATTCTGCATTCCGTTGTAATGGTTATAACGTTGACTGGATATAGCTTGGCGCTATTTGAGGGATACGTAAATAAAATTACTGAGCTCGACATTTACGCTTACGTAAGATATTTTGTATAAAAAGCAATTTAGATTTTAGGTTCTCTAACCGTAGGTGTAAAATTCAAATCTAGACCTTTTCTGACTTAACAAATTTGTGTGTTTCTTTTAAATTAAACAACACTTTCCCTAAACTTTAACATAAAACATCGTAAGTTAACCTGCAGACAATAGGGCTGTCTATGTTCTTTAATGTTTTCGACGAGGTCTATTAACCCGCATTAGACCTAAGTGCTATGAGGTTAAACCTTCCCATCAAATTCAAAATTGGAACAATAAAAAAAGTTTAAAAATCATATTACTTAATAATACAATAGTTAACAAGAATTTGTTTAGTTCATTGTAGTTGTGGTAAAGGTGTTGTACATGTAATTTAATTAAATTAAAAACTGGAATAAATAAACATATTGACGTATCTAGTGTCTGCGTACCAATGTTATCCCCCTTCGCTGGGGACCGAACACTAATTTAATTTAATTATTAACAAATCAACCGAGCTTATGAAGAACTTGTGTTGTGTAACTATCGCCTGGCTCATAATTGCTTTGATAAATATTGGCTTTTGAGAATTAAGTGAGAAATTTCCTTACCTTCCTCGAGAGGAAGTTATTACTTGAATTAGCATAAGCAGATGTAAAGATAAATATTTTACCTCTTATCTTCTCTTATATGTATATACATATAAAAATCTCGTGTCGCGATGCTCGCTTGCGCTAATCTCCGAAACCACTTAACCGATTTCAATGAAATTCTGTAAATATGTATTGTTTGGTCCAACTTAAAAGACAGAATTTGTATCTCAATTGAAAATCTAATTTATTCATTGCGTAATCAATGTTTTCGTACAGGACAATACTTAGTCGGAAAGACATCATAGTACAGGATTTTTGACATACTCGTACATATATGATATAACATACATAACCACGGCAACACGTGGTCAGGTCTACTAGTATATTATATTTATATCTAATTCATATTAAATATAAGATGACCAATCAAACAACATAACAACAATCTGCGATTATGACATATTATAATATTATTATCCTTATGTAATAAATTTACAACTACAATTAATTTACAACAATTTAACTTCCGTTTCAAAACATGAATTTCCGTAAAGGAACGCCTGAGACAATGAAGTTATGTGAGTACTAGCGAAGTCAGAAAGATGAGATTGAATACTCAGCAGGAGATTAGACGGAAGTACATATATCTAACATTGCTTTTAAAGTTTATTTTAAATGAGAGAGAGGGAGAAGACAAAACAACGATAGCTTCATACAAGGGTGTACCATTGAGGAGAAGTTCAACGCTCTTAGCATTGCAAATTCCTGTATCTATTTTAGGGTTTTGACGAAACTCAGCTGAATGGTAATCACGGTATAACAATTAAGCTCGATAGAGATGTAGCTTTTATGGGAAAAAAAGTGTATCGATATTTGCTGTACGATATTTTTTGGTTATCAAATACTGTTTAGTGATATGATTTAGTGCCCAACTTCTTCGCCGGATTTTTTATAAAACCTTTGAGGGTTTCAACAAGGTTTAACGATGTTTATCTGCGGATTACAACCAAGATTGGCTGTTTTAAGTGCGCCTTGAAGCGTGGAAACGATAGTGAAAGTTTGTTATTGAAGTGCCATATTTTTCAGATTGAGCCATAAACACGTTACGCTCATGCTTACATTACAATCGTTACATGTTAAATAGTTCCATAATATTAGACTTTAATAAGAATATTCCTTGGTTGAAATTTGTTGTTTATCGATAATAATTGTTTCACAACTCTATATCTTCGCTGCCTCGGACGGTTAGTATTCAGCCTGCTAATGTTCTGGTTAGACTTTTTCAAGGTTTAACCTTCAGATTTCGTATGCAACCCAAATGCAATATGCATTTCTTTGACATTCGGAATAATGTTGTACGAGAATCTGCAAGTGCATTATGAAAGTTTTAATAATATTGGGTTTAAATATCAGTCTAAAACATTTTGCTGATTTGTAAAAACTTGCACTTGTTTCAAGGCATAGATGGCTATGAGTGGAAGTTTCCTACAAACAATAAGGGAGGGAAGATGACTGACTTATATTTATGTTTGTCTAATCAGAGCAAAGAAAGAGAGACACATAAGCTACCTATCTGTCTTTCATTTGCTTTCTCTGTTTTTTCGATGGACACATTTTAGGCTGGCTAACCACATCTAAGAATATTATATCTACATAATATGTTTCAAAGAGCTAAGTTTTATGAAAGCGTCTAGTTAAAATTCATGAGCAAAAATTGTTAAATTCACAAGTTTCGTAATATTAGGCATTAGACAGGCGCGCGTAAGAGTTTAAGAACTTGGTAACGTAAAATCCACCTCGTTTTATACCAGTAATCCCACCCTGAAACACATGTAATCAACCTCACACAATTTTGAGTTGTTAACGCAGGCAGCTGTTTTTCTTGGCGTAAATTCAGTCACGCCTTATAATATGAGCACATAATTTGCACTGTAATAAACTTGGCTAATATTTATGGCCAGGATTTATATAATTAGTGGATATATCTGTTTATGAGGGCGTAACCTACGGTTTGAGTCTTATTGGAATCCAATGTTATCATTTTTATGTCTATTATAATTAATAAATAATGGTGGGGCAGGCCTCGCTTACGTATAACTTAACATAAGGATGCTGATATATATTTGTAAAGCGTATCCTACCTACTTCTTAACTTCTGTGGTGGTAATTTTGAGAATTGTTAGGAACTTTAACCTATCAGCTATTTCTAGTTTAATATTTTACTTCAACAACATTTATAATCCTAATTTCGAAAGAAAATATACAGCACTATGAACTTACCGGCATCACTTTGAACGGGAAGAAAATATCTCTTTAAAATTCATGAGGGAAAATTGTCGAGTTCGCGGGTTGAGTGATACTTATTAGATTTTACATTGCCGCTCTGGGTGGTGTAATACATAGGTATATTTTGGTTGCCACATTACATTGGAGTCAACGAAGCGATGTACAGTTGGATTACCTACAGATGTGACTGTACTTACAATTTCAATTTATTTCGTGTATATTGATCGGCAACACATTGGCCCTTATCTCAGACCGAACAATATCAGACGATTGCCATAACATCGATAAAATATGGCTCTCTTACAAAATTACTCTACACGATAATTTAGTTATGAATATACGTACGTCAAAGGGGGTATTTACTAAATAAAAATGCATTCTAGCTAACAGCTTTGTTCGATACATTAAACGGTAATATGGAGAAATATCCATACAATTATACGAAAATGTGTTTGTTTGTCCTTCTTTCACGTCAGAACGGATGATTGTTATAGCTAAAGATGGTTGACAGTATGGGAATTGACATAGGCTACTTCTAAGATTACATAACATACTCTCAAAAGTAAAGAAATCCATTTTAAATTCTACTGTTGAGGTACATTTTAAAATTCGTAACGTCATGTTGGTAAAACGAGCGATTCATTCCACTTTTTATCTTTGACTTCTCACTGTAACACATTAAAAGTCATACGAATAAGTATATACTTACATAAAATTATTTACTCAGAATATTTCCCGAGTGCCTTTGAGTGCCGTGAGCCTCTACGTAGAAATATGCTTTCAAAGTGAACACCGTCTGAGTAGCTTTTCTAAATCTAGATTTTTGAGTGCCCTAGATTAGCTACTTACTTTGATACTAGCATTTTAGCGCTTTTATCTGAGCGTCTATTTTGCTGGATTTATTATTATTTATGTATATTATTTTACGGCTTACCGTAAATGCCACGTTTGAAACAAAAACCGTTCTTTTACAATACTCATAAGAATATTACGATAGTTCATTGAACACTAATTAATACCACATTCCCACTGAAACGAACAAATGGGTCAATTAAACATTTTTAATGTTGAATATCCCAATTTAATTTGCTGAATAAAGAGAAATTATGGCCGCCGCTTTTAAAACGAGGATATTCCACCAATGTTGTGCTTATTATTTAATTATGGTAAAGAGAAATGAGTAGGTATTTCTTTCCGCGAATTAGTATTGGAAAAGTTTGTGGGATTTTTTTACACTTATTGTTCCACTTAGACGCAGCCTACTTTCATAGCGAGAGCGTTTCAGGCCATAGTCTATCACATTTGGCAAGTGCGGACTGGCAGACTTCACACACCTCAGAAACTATAAACAATGAACATCTTAAACTGTTCAATTAAAAAAAAACATAAACCATGATCGTGAAGTATTTACTTATGTTCAGGGAATATAAGTCCAACGTTTTAAATTATATTTACATTTGTTCGAAAATCAACGGGCATGGAAAATCACTATAATAGATTTATGAATTTTAAGTTAATATAAATTACTTTCTAGACGAGCCTGCTCTATCTTAAACTGCACTTTTATTTACGGTCAGATGAGCTCGTAGACAAACGGAAGCCTATTAACAATATAAAAATAACTAACAATGTGTATTTTCTTCGTCGTCACTAAGAACGAATTTGTCTAAAGAATTTTTAAATTCTCTTTTTGGGCGCCAGCGTTGAATAGGAAACCAATTCGCTACTTCACTCTACATGGTCGGAAAACCCCGTCAAGAGTGATTCGGTAAAACCCAATTAGATTTCCGTATACAGCCATGGGACTTCTGACATCCAAAAGTAATTTCCTTAATTTGGGTACCACTTCAGTAATCATTTCTCCCATCGGATAAAGCTTTAATTTAGATGTTTATTTCACAATGGTCAGTATATAATATTTAGTTATTTTTACATAAGACTTCTTTTTTGTTTCAAAACAATCGGACGTGCTAAAAGATAGATTGTGCAGTTCCTGCGCATATTCTCTAAAATCTATCCGATTGAAATAACGTATCAAAAACTTATAATATATATTATCCTCAAAGTAATTGTGATGGCGGGACATCGGGGTTGTCTAAAGAATCCCGTATTGGGGATACGGATTTTGTTGCGGAACACTAAAAGAACTTCCCAAGTGACATGAAAAGCGTTTTATTACAAAGTTAAATTACAAAGCTGGATTCGTGACGTCAAAACTTGCCCATTCTGTGTGTGAGTGACAAAAAAATTTATCGCTCAACACGCAGGACCTAGGCTTTGCTTCGTTATTTATATTCAAAGTGAGATTACTTTTTGATTAAGTTCCCGTGATGTTTTAATAAGTTCTCCAAATTACAACGTTAACTGACTTTTTCTCGTTTTCGGTTTTTTTATGTCTTGCCTTCTCTTTCCACATATTTCTCGACTCGAAATTACTTTTCGTTTTAACAATCGTCCTAAATAAATCTTGCTTGCAAAGCCCACGACACAGGAGAAATTGCTTTTAAAATTATAACTTGTACACATTGGCGACGAACTAGAATCTTTTGAAGAACATTTATTTTCCTCTAAAATTCATATATTTTGTATGAGACACGTGAAATTAGAGGTTACTTTGAGTGGCTGTTCCTTAAGGCGTGTCGGCTAATTCTTATTACCATAAAGTTATTAAAATATAGATTATTATCTCAACGGTTTGATAATATCTCAAAAGCCCTTGTATATTCTGCGTTTATCTTTATATGTCACGACACATTTGTCGTAACTTAGTAATATTAATTTTGTCAAAATATCGTAGAACTGTTTTAATTTATAGGTACTCTTTGCTCGCAGAGAGTTATGTCACCTGAAGATAGCTGTACATTTCTTATTTACATTTGAATTAAATATTTCTATATGTTGTAATGAAAACCTTTAGCTAATAAAAAACAAAGAACGAGTCCGGACAGAATCTTTTTCTGTAGCTCTATCTATAAAATAGCAATTAATACTTATCTACAGTGATGATGCATGTAAAATTACTTGTGTACATGTTGTATATTTTACATGATGCGTGGAGAATATCTTAGCTCCAACACATTTGAATCTCTACCAATCGTGGTAACAGTATGGCCAGCAAAAAAAAACAACGGGTTGCACTCCGGGAGCGCCGGCAGAAGTGAAACATGGAGAGTTTAAAGCAAGCACATAACGTTCGTGACTCCATTTATAACATGACATTGGTTGCCAAGGCAACCATCAAACGTGTAGATACAGCATATATTTCAAATACGAATTTTCGATCAGCTCACGTGTCCTGACGCGAGTTAAAATGTTTTACCCAGCGCAATAAATGCGCAACGCCGCTAAAAAAGTTTTCACTTCAAAAACCGTAACGGCAACGTGGCCCGCAACCTGTAATGTAATATTCCCTATGAACGCGAGGAGTAGAGTTCTGAGACTCGCTACGCTGCTATCAGTGTAAGAGGGGTACTAGATGAAGAGGCGATTGTTTGCAGTCTTAAGTCTCTACCTACTCCTATGGGAAATAGGCATGACTGTATAGCTTATAACTTTTGTTGATTCCGTCCTAAAAATTTGTCCTACTGATTTAAACAAAACTTTTAAAAACCTTCCTTATGATTCTACAAATACTACTTACGATATGATTAAGTTTTAAAATAAACTTGATATTTATTCTATGCCTGATGAAGCGGCTGTTAAAGACCATTGTTGAATAAGAATAAAAAATTGTTCTATTTTAGTTATAATAATAAATTGCTCAATATCTATTGTTGTCATACTTATAAAGATTCTATACGATTTTAATTACTCCTTATAATCGCGGAAGTCTTTATAGTTATGTACTGTATGAATTATACGAACCTTGAGGATTATGTACATATAAATATATTTGGTTTCTTTAAATACATAAATATGTAAAATAATTGTACATATAACTCCCTACCTGTACTTCGCAAGACAACATTCGGTAAACAAGGCAGCACTGCAGACAATTATAGAAGACTTAAAACTATTTAAAACTCATTATTTTTAATTACTGGGGTTGATTAATCCGATATTAGTGTAATTGATAATCTTAATAATGAAATTTATTAATCATGCTCAAAGCTACATTGTTCCCGCTGTGAAAGAGCAGGTGCTCTGCGATCTGTAATAAGTATGTGGGGATCCGAGGTCACAGAATATGCACCATTTGCATAATGCCGTGCTTTTATCATTATTTTTCAGGTCTCATTTGTTGAGGGTTCATCTAAAACTTGCTGAGCTTTTGCGCCAGCAATGAACCGCAAAAATATTGCGTGATATTGAGCTTCAGTCGTACAGAGAGCTTTTATTTATGATCTTTATATCTTAACAATTATAATACAAGTATCAATAGTAATAATTGTTAAGCGTTAATATTACTATTATGGAGGTATTGAAGTTTCATAATATAATAGATTCATGGTTTTATTAAATCAAAATGTGTCCTGTTTTTAATGCTGTTACAATCGTCGACATTAAAAATCATGGTTTCATTGCAGTTTATGTAGAACATATCGTGTCTTTATGTACTTATTCATATAGTGGTATGTACTCGTACATATACTATTTAAATGATATCGTCATATTTCAATTTTTAGCTTGTGACTGACGTTATCCATATTTTCCTTTTGTATTGTCGAAATATGAACTCGTTAATCTTTGACCTAACTCTATGAAACAAGCACCGGAAGCTCCGATGGGATGACAAAAATGTGCTACAACATGAAGTGTAAAGCCAGCACATAAAAATATAATAGTATTACATAACATGCTAAATTTGCTCGTAGAGTGTCAGTAGCATTAGCAAAAAATTTAACACAAGGTGTTACCCATTTGCTGATTATAATTTATTTATGTATGCGTAGGCATTATTAATTTGAGCAATTTTTTCATGTTAACATCTATTAGTAATCGGGTATTTTTAATATATTATTACTTGTGAAGTGTCTTCATTATGTTATCTGAGCAAAAATAAAATATATGTTTATGAATAATCAAAATATTAATGATTGTTTCATTGACCCCTGACACGGAAAAGACTTAAGGCCGTAGTCTATCACGTTGATCACGATCGTTAATAATAATTTCCTTTTTAATTTATAAAAAAACACAATTTTGGAAAGTCAGAGAAGCGTGCCGGAATTTGAACCAAGACTCGTACTGAGAGAAAACTGTCGTTGCTTTCATTCATTCATGGTTATAAATGAAGAAAATAACATAATGGATCAATTTTTCGTAGGATGTTAGAGAAGTTTCTAAACAGTAACATATTTCGGTACAATACAAGCAGGAAATTTCTTCCTGTGTTGCGACGGTGACTCTCCAAAGTGCAGATCTTGTATTCATGAGCGCCCAACGAACACCCGGTGAGCCATTCCATAACATACACCGGCCCCAATCCCGTGTTATTTACACACCTATGTATATACATGTATATGACATCATAAGCTTTTGTGCTGTGTGACTCGCTTATGTAATGATTCTTAATAATAATTAACATTCTCTTCTTGAAAAGTTGTGTTTACAGTTAAATACATGTATGTAGCTGAAATCATGCGGTAAATCGAGTTTTGGTTATGACTTATTTTTTATTAAATATTTTTATACACAACTCTACTTATTAATATTAAATTTCCTTTCAACGGAGTTGCTATTGGAGAATTGATATGCGGTGCGATTTTCACGAGTACTTGTACAATACATATAAACATATATAATAATATTGATTGTGCTTATTGATACTAATTTTTCCAACCCTTTTGTTGGTTTAGTGCTGGACTTGGTCATTCTTATAATGAGAGGGTTTGAAGCCTTAGTGTACTGGAAGTGAGCCCAGAACCCCCGAACTGGGAGGTTGATTTTCAAACCTTTGAGCTATCACTGTGTGTCTCAAATATGGTAAAACATGTCTAACCGCAGAAAACTGTTTGCAAAATATACCTACGTATATCTAAAAACTCAATTAACCACAAAGTTGTGTAAGTACAAACAAAATATCCACACCACACGTTTCAGGCGCCTAAATATTAAGCTTACGCAAAAAAGACACAAATTTGGTAAACATTTTTTATACAAACAATTTTCAACGTACGAGCTTTGAATATATTAAACCGAGAAGGGCAAAAGACATGTAAATATTTTACAAGGTCGGCTGTTCTGTTTGTTTATCCGTCTAAAGCTGCATCACTTTAACTTGGCGGTATCATAATATATGATTTCTATTTCATGTTTGTTTGTGATATGATCAAATAATTTGCGATTCTAGAATATTCAAGCGTTAAAATATCCTCTGAAAAATTTGAAGAAAAATAAATGAAATGACAAACTGGTGTTAGGAATTTTCAAAATTGAGGAAATGTTTTTTTTCAACAAAATTATATTACACTTTTAAAGGTGATTGGGACGTCCATTTTTGAATTTTTTTTTGTTGACGAGGGGGAAATCTTCAAGAGATTCTCGTGAAGTCTTACGCGGCTTAGGGGCATGTAAGATTCCTACCCACTAAATCTCCTCTGATCGCTGTACAGCACAAGCACAGCACATAATGTAAACATCATTACTTTAGGCGAGCATATAAATTCTTGGCCTTTATATTTGTACTAACAAATTGTTTTATACTACTTGCACCGCCGATTTCACCCGCTTGAAATAATATTCGTTATACATAGGTTATAGCAGTAAGGAATTTTCACACAAAGCAGCTTTTATTATTGAAATATATGTATGTGTAATTAAAAAAAAATACGCGTAGGTAATTTCTTTTCCAAAGTTCAATTGTTTAGAGTTTGTTGAATCTAAAATGTGTGTGAAAATAACCACTGCAATACTTTTAATAAAATATTTCACGTACAAAGCATCAGCGGCAGGAAAACGGGTTAAATTCACCGCAATTCGAAAGCAAAGGCAATTTGTAGAACGAAGAAGTGACATTCTCGTGTCGGGGCTAAGTGATTTAGAACTTTTTGTACGAGAGTTAAACGGACTGATAGCCTAGTTCCTGAATGAATTTAGAAACGGTTTTCGACCAGATATTTGTAGGCAGACGTGTTGTGAGAAATTCATTTGTAGACCTAGTGTAGTGTTTAGAGCAGTTAATCAAAAATAAGGATAAGAATAAGTTATTTCGAGTCATTATAAGAGGTATTTGATTCGAGCAATATCTGACCATTGCATTATGAGAGAAAACCCGTGTCCAGCAGTGACAATACATGTAATAAAAGGTTCGAAAAAATATGTGTACTATATAGACTTTCCTACTTAAGGAAGGGATATTATGTCACAAACCAAAAATCTGCAAACGAAGGTAGTCCAAGTTCGGCATAGTTTTTCTGGACATGTATCATATCCAACAGTATTCGAAGGAAGATACTGTAGTGGTTTAGAGATATACATACACTTTCATGTTCTAACTATGGTGTTCTAGACAACGTTAGTTGAGTAATAAAGTTCGCGAGCTCATTATAATAAATTGCACGTTTTAATGAATATCAGAATACCCGTCTAACATAATGAGCTATCGAGAATCAGAACATGTTGAACATTTTCCTATTACTTTATTGTTAAAACTCATTATCATTTATACTACGAGGGCTTGTAAGTACAGACGCATTGGCATATCACATGCCATGCTATGCGATATGAAATGCCAAGCGGTTAGCATGGCAAGTTACGTCATACCGACATAGAACTCGGGTGAGTAGACCGCTGATCGTAATAATTATTTAGGTGCGTCTATAAATGAACCAACATACAACACTTTTACATTGTTATAAATCCTAATACGCTTGTCTTTAAATTAAGAAGACACTAATATTTATCAATAAAGAAAATGAATTAGCAAAAAAATTATCGACAAAATAACAACATTTTTCAATGTTATGTGAAACCGCGTTAATAAATTTTGTTATGCTCTTATTTAGTTTCACACAAATAAGCTGAAGATGAATTATTTGAACTGTTGAGATTTACCGCAAACTACGAGGTCCAGAACACCTGACACATTAAAATGTATTTAAGAATTTTTTTTTCTCTTATTAAAACTGTATCGGGCTAGCACTATATCAAAATTTAGTTTTAAAATAAATACAGGCAAATGATTTGCGGCTACAAACGAAACCACTAAACGTGCATTCATCAGTATGCAAACGGCAAATGCTAATGTATTTGCATATTATATAACGAATATTTGATTATTAAATTTGTTTTAAAATGCGATTAATCAGAGGCAGATCATTAAAATAACGAGTGAATGAAATGCGTTATTTGAATATAGTATATATGACGCTTTAAACCAGACTCCAATTCGACGGGGAATTTTTGTGTTAGATTTCCAGAAGCGTCCGTGATAGTCTTCTCTATGGTTTAGCCGTTTTAAACAAAATGGAGGAAAATGATTCAACATAAAAGTATTTTTAACTAACTTAATTTCCTTTTCGAATCCAAATTGTTTTCGTAATTATAAGTTAAGCTATCATTCAGCGGTTGTAGGTGAACTTCAGGTTACGGCTGTTCCGGGAGAAAAACCCATTGGGTAAACGCATGGCGACCCCGGGTAAAATAATTCATATAAATTAATATTACGATTTTACTCTCCCATTACGTTCTTACAACGTTACGAGTCGTACGTTATTGTCACATTTCACTAATCATTACGCGTAGGGGCGTAATGAAAAGATTTTTCCTCGCAAAGAAATAATGTTATCTGATAAAATAATCTAATATTTGTCATCACAGATTAGTACGCGTCCGTTCGTTAGGCAGCCCTTGTTATTTGCCGTGGCGTAAATACGAATAAAAGGTTAAAGACCTTTTTTGGCTAACGTTGCTATTTACATTTAAATGTTTTCATGGCAGAAATGCACTCTGATGAAAACAGCTACATTTTTGTCTGACTCGTGCTATCCGTGTGAAGATTATTTTTTTGATTTAACCATCCCTAACGAAGTCAAATAAAGTTAGGAATTTACACGGGAATTATGTAATTTCATAATCGCTGATTTCAAGACAAACACAAAACAAAATAAAAATACTTAAGAATTAATATATCAAAAGTTCCGACGGCTTAAGTTTTTACATTTAAGCGTTAGAATTTAGAATGAATATATGAATAATATGTAAATATAATAAAATATCTTTAAAATTATAAATTTGTCCTCATAACAAGTGTGTAAGTAAACGTAAAATAAATAAAAAGAGATAATGCTCTTTACTGCATTTAAATATTTTCCCTCGAGCCTTTGTAATGGCACGGATCACGGTCAGAAATCAAAGGAAGTGCTGCTCGCGAATATTTCGTAAGGGTTATTGTTTAAATAAATATAATGAATACGAAAATTAGGTCTAATTAGTGCAATATACACAAAACTAATTGTTTATATTGAAAGTAATATTGTTACGAAAATAGTTTTATCATTTTCAATGTAAGCTCAATTTTAGACAGGTCTTTTATATCGCTGGGAAGTTTCAATCGTACACTTTGGAGGTGCACTTTTGTCGTTTGAGTAAAGATTGCGAGGTCAAAGACCACTACAGTTTATCCATCATAATTTCTTAATATTCTCAACATTTTTCTAACGCAATTCTACTCGGAAATTTTTATAACTTTGCTAAGATCGCGACTGCAATGATACTATAATATCACTCGTACATAATCATACTGCGTGGGGGTTATCTTTTGACATTTAAATTTAAAAAACATTGTGTGAAGTCACTATTAAGTGCAAGACCCTAAACTCAAGGTCTGTCCAGCAGATCGAACAATCGACCTCGACCTTCATTTGGTCCGTTTTACTACCTATTACCCATTTTTCTATTGGCACTGTGACCGCTCGTGTGTCATATCTGCAGCTTATACCCAAGCCAATTTTCAAAGCAATTTATTTCTGATATTATTTCTTATCGAGAAAAGCCTAACGCAGAATGATGTTCATGGAAAATAACGGTAGGTTGCGCGTGAACGATGAAAATGCAACGCGCTTAGAATACTTATTACAAATAAGTATATATAAGGTTTATGTTATGTAAATCAATGATAATTTGCTTCGGCTGCAATCATAACCTGTCAATTCTAATGTAATAAATAACTTTTTTGGATGCAGTTACTGTTGCAGTATTGATGATGCTGTCCATCTATTAAGGTTTACTGGTGGAGAATGCCGATGGGCATTAAGCCCGCTTATTATATAAAACAACATAGGATAAATAAATATGAAGTAAAATACTTTTGTCGATGACGTTCTGAAACATTGCCGTATATAAGACACTCAACATAAACAAATACTTCGATTATTTATGAACCCTTAACCCCATGCAGTAAAAGAGGACAATAGTTCAACTGACCGAGCGAAGAGGCGTTACTCTGCGTGATTTACGATTACTGTTACTGTTACCATGATCTTTGAGGTGATTTATGGACATAAACAAAGAAATCGTTCCCGTTTTTAATATGTACCTATATAATACGTAATGGAAACTTAAAGCCCGTGCAAAAAGTAATATAATCACTATTACGAGTATATCCGAATAAATTTGAGATATATGTATAAGCATTCTTATTTGAAACTCTTAGTCTATGAAATTTTAGCAATACCCTATAAATTTTCTATCGCTATACTTCATATAATCCTGTGTCCTAAAAACTCCATTCATCTCCATTCATGCTGTCCATTTTAAAACAACCTTTTTGGTCGGCCTACTAGTTATTTACCCCATAGATGTCTTAGGACAATGGCTTGGGCGGCTTAGTTAAGAGGCGTTCTTGTATATGAGTTATGACGACAGTGACCGCGTGATGCGATCTAGTTATATAGATATTTTTTATATAACTCAGATCAAGAACGTAAAAATCCTTATTTTGTTTGTTGAATAACATGACTGAAATTCTAGCTGCAATTACTTAAAAGTTTACCGATAACTGAGAGGGTTGAATTGAAATAACATGTTGGTCTGCATCAGCTAAGTACGTCCTAGAATGGAACGTCAGATCAGCTGCTTATCGAACTCATTATGTATAATTTTATTTGGGTTCATTGACCCTTTTCTTTATGTATGAAGTTGTAAGGAAACAATAATCTAGTCAATAGTTGATGAGCATTAAAAAACTCCTATCAAATATGTCTATAGACAGGTATGAGACGCATAATTAGGTCATTAATCAGCGTTATGATATATTGTTACTATTGCTTGTTCATTAATAACGGTGCGAATACGTCAGGATAATGAACTCAATTATTCAAGATATCTCATTTACGCGGTCAAGTAATTAGTCAGTTGTTAAATACGTAGGTATTATATTGGTAACACTTTTATTAATTTTCATTAATATTATTTATTATATTAGAATTAAATCATAGTACAACGAATATTGAAACACCATGGTTTTTAGTATAGGGCTCGAGGAGACCAGAGAAATTAGTTTGTATTATTCCATGTGGATGACAGTTTCATTACTTTCAAATGTAACCATTTAGAATTGACCATTTCCGTCATAATGAGTAGTACCTAACTCGAATAGCACGGCGACTAACTAAAACTCACTGACAAATTCTAACTGAACTATTGAAGTCCGCTTCCTGCAGGCTAGTTATTGATTTATATTAACTGACAATAATGTTGTTAAACCCAATACTAAGTGAATTAATTTACACTAATAGTTCCATTTCAACAGTCCTATTCAAAGTCGGTTGCAGATGTTCATTGACGTCGAATGAATGAACATAATGAATGTAAAGTGTATATATATATACATATATATTTTTTTTCAATAAGAATGTATAGTAGGATATCACTATACATGTTTGACTAAATGTAATTTAATAATATCTTTACGTTTGTTGCTATATTTGATAGTTAAAATTCTGTGCAAGGCATACAACTGTTCATAAAAAAAAATCATAACAATTATCGATTTCTTCATCCAGTGATGTTTTAAACAAGTCTTTATACAATACTACAAAGGGTTGAATTAATTTCATCAGGTACCTATTTAGTCTTGTGTGCCTTTTCGTAACATCGGTACAAATCCTGTATGCCAGTATTATTTTTATTAAAAACACAGCTTCACACTTATTATTTATTACCCAGTCATTTTCACCGCGCTTAAAATGCGGCGACAAAATTCGTATAACATGCAAATTCCCGCGTCAAAACAAATTTCAGCCGAGAGCGATGGTGGACAAAAATGAATCTGTTTATTTTCTCGACACTGACAAAGAGACACTCCATGACTGCAACACGACCTTGTTTTACAATGCCCTGTAGGGCTGTCACCAATTTTTGTGACTCCGGTCCCACCTAAACTTCAAATGTAGAGTACGCACATTAATGATTTACAAAAGAAACTGTCTATTAATTATAGCGCGAAAACGTAAACAAAATTAGCCACTACTCATCCAAATCGAAATTCCACCCAACTCAGTTTTGTAATAATATCTGTTGTTTTTATATAAACATACTTGATAAATTTGTCTGATTTTAAATACAGAAAACATAATGCAGCCGGCAACCCTAGCCTAAGGAAAATTGTATGTAAAAATTGCTTCTGGTTGCAATTTTTTATATCACGGCCTTACTAATACTGAATACAAAAATATTAATAACTTTCTATGACATAACAATAAAACACAGATTCATTGAACTAATAAAAAGGCGCGTTTCTTTTTCATAGCCCTATTTAAATATTACGTCATCTTATTATTAATTACCATCTTAATATCACACATATGTAGTATATTGTGTAATATATTATAAATAAGTTGGTATTCAAGTCGCATCTTTACAACTCTAACACCTGTTCCACATTCGGTATGTCACCTAACGTAGCGGATTTTCTTAAGTTCATCTAAACATGTACATTTGTAACAAACAATTGAATCCTTTGGGCTGATGATGTTGTTTTTTTTTATTAAATGTGTCAGTACCCGCATCTAACCTGTAACTGTAACACCTACATAAATGTGTAATGAAGCATAAAGCAATTAAGATTGGAACTATATTTTATTTCCTGGATAACCCGTTTTCATAAGGAATTTCCCTCGGTATTTGTTCGTGAGATGCCGCCCAACGTAGCAATGTCTCTACCGTAAATTCTTAAGCAAGCGCTGGCGGCTCGGTGGCACTACTGCGAATCAATTTTGTAAAGCACTAAGTGAAGCTCTTAACCTGAAGAGCTTCCAATTCTACTTTCGCTATGTTTAATAAATCAACAGTAAAAAGGGCTGCAACCAAGCTTAGTATGGCTTCAAATACGTGGGGAGTGTAAACATTCCTGACATAGTAATTTTTGGAATACAGTATTATTGTCAAGCAGTCAACTTTATGTTAAAAGGTTAATGTGATCTAAAAGAAATCCTTTGTTTGGATAAAAAGTGGCACTCACAAATATTATGGTCATATAGTCGTCGAAATACTAATCTTAAAATTTATAATAGTTATTCATTTGCTCATAATCCAATTTAACTTGATGCGACTATGAACAGTTTGGGTCGTATGGATCGATATGAATGTTTGTGTAATCATATATTATTGAGTAAAATAAATAAATCTCGTGATTTATGAGAACAAAATAAAACTACGAATCAAATCAAGACAGTCAATAATTCATTTAAATTGTACATCTAAATAATAAATTAAAATCTAAATTTACATTACACCGTTTCAAGTTGAAAATTAATATTAGTCAAGGTCTAATTTCTTAAACGAGCCAGTCAAATATTCTTCATGGAACTTCTGTCCGATTCTCTTGTTTTCATCAGAGATCTGCCGGCATGCATCCATAAGGTAGTCTTTGGTCGGTCCTCTTCTAATTTCTTTCATTAGATTGTCTAAAACAAAGATGATGATAAATTATGAGACAATTTTGTTTAGTCTTCGGAACTTTCAGGGGATGTGTTAATTATCTAAAATGGAACTTTATAAATCTCTCAATCTGAAGTACAAACTTTAACATCAATGAAGGACATGGCTAGCATATCTTGCTAAATGTTTGAACAACATCTGATATAATTTTAAATACACTGAGGCAAAAACGATGAGTTCTTGCTTATAACAAGAATTCTTGCATGAATACGTGAATTGATATGTCGACTATTGTTATGTATGGTTATTAAATTTACCTTTACATTCATCCAGACTTGGTTGCTCGCCCCCATAGTCCTTCGGCAAATATTTCTTTGGTATATGTTTCTGGAGATCACTAATATTCTCGTGGGCAATTACACGGTCCATGACCTTGGGTTTCACGAATTGTTTCATTAAACTCATCACGTTTTGAATGAAAGACGGACTGTTTACCAGATGTATGGCGGCGACTCTGATGCCTGTTCCTTCCTGGAATAAAGTGTTATAAATCAATATAGACCCAGTTTCACTTCG
This sequence comes from Aspitha aspitha aspitha, assembly GCA_018246895.1. NCBI lineage: Eukaryota > Metazoa > Arthropoda > Insecta > Lepidoptera > Hesperiidae > Aspitha > Aspitha aspitha. Next base: position 24,798 of record DWGJ01000313.1, read on the forward strand.
AATTGGAAGCGTGACGATGCAGTAGTAACAATAGTACAATGACGGTAAAGTATTATCTTAAACAATTTCTTTGTAATTCTTTAATTTTATTCTTCTTTCTGTCATAACGGCAAGACTACCATAACTCATGTGTGTGTTGTCAGATTTCGAAATAAAATGATGTCCCTCGGAATGACCTTATTTCGTTATTTTAATTACGATTGTATGGCGAAATGTTTTTGGTTGAATTTAAATTGTTGCTAAATTAGTTACTTCACTGCCACTCCTTTTGTCCGTTACTTGCAGATTTAAGGTTTACATATTGTCATCTATCGTTTAGTTAATATGCTTTATGAATTGCTTGTCGCTATCGAAAATTAATATGAGTAGCGGTCCAATCAACCGACGTGGGATCGCATTTGGTGTTGCTATTTACTATTACTACTTACTGTCTACTATTATACTTTACTCACTTGGAATATTTGTGTTGCTTTCTGTACAACTGAAGGGTTTGTTCGTAAAAAATGTCCGAAGCACATATTCTCGAAGTCAATGATCCATATGTCGTTGAAAATGTAGTCGTATTTTAGTCTTAAATCACCCAACTGAAAGAAATAATTAAATTGAATTTGGCCCTGGCAAGATTCAGGAAATATCGGATTAGGCGTTATATAGTGTTTGGTTGAATAGAAAGAAAGAAAGAAAGAAAGAAGAGAAGAAAGAAGTCCTTTCTTTCAAATGTGAGAGCTGTTGATGGGCTGTTGAGAGCAGTTAATATAAAACATATTAACTGATTTGTCATATCTGGCTTTTCACTAATGATATATACCATCACGACAGGTCCCTAACGGGGTAGAGCGTAAGCAGCGAATGCTAAATATCTCTGTTCTTACAAACCTACCGCCTCTTCACTAATGATTATTGTGATTACTTGAGATCTTCATTTATTATGAAGTATAATTAGTATTTTAATTAAGCAGTTTCGTTAGAGGAGATTAACGTCAGAACATAAACATATTGTGTTGCATTTCACATTAAATTCAATTAACTGCAATTTTTTTTAATAATTGTATACAAACCGATTCAAAAATATGTGCTGAATTAAAAATTTGAGAGTAAAACCTATTTATGAAATAAAATTAAAAACAAATCCCGACTAACAAAGCTACTCATTGGGTTAAATTAGTAAACAAATTAGCTATTAAATTAATTGATAAAATTATTCAATATAATTTATATTAATAACCGGTATAAAAGCAGTTATTATTTGTAATTAATGCTTATTACAGATAAATTGCTAAAGCTTAAATTTAAAGAGTGTCTACTCAGGACGACGTTAACAATAGGTACTTGGATTTCTTTACTGCTGCTTATACTGTATCTGGCTGTATTTAAGGTTTAGTAGAACTATGGCTCTAGAGAAGTTCACCTGGGAATACATACAATGAGGACTAAGCTAGGATGATTCTTGTAATCACAAGGGCTTTGTGATGGTTTTGCCAAATCTTATCGTGTATCGTGTATCTTATGTTATGCTTGTGAAATATGTTTCAGAGCTATGGACTGACAGCACTGTAGCTGGTGTATTAGTAACATTATTCCTACTAACATACTAGTTCGCAAAGCGATCTTTTAAGGATAATGTATAACTAGTTTATAGGATATGGTTTTTTTTCAAAATATTGAAAAGAAACTCTATAGATATAATAAATATTGTTATTCACCATAATTGTGTTACCAAACAGGACTTCAGTGGAAAATTTATTTATATCCGTACTACAGAATTTGAGCACAGAAATTCTTTTCCCTTCGAACAGCGACGGAATAGCGGTTTGACGACTGAAAAAATAAAGAATTGTTACGTCATCAGAATATCATCTAGTGTTATGGGATCACTGTAACATAAGTATTTTGAGCGGCTCTGAATTTGACAGGCCTCTTGCTCTAGTAGTTATAGATCCTGACGGCTAAGCCTCAGGTTGTGGTTCGACTCCACCCACGACAAACATTTATGTGATGAGCGGATTTCTTTGTTCTGCGCATGTTAAAATATCTATATTAGTATTGCTCGCATATACATAACATGTACGTATACTTGCAGTTTATCCGCTATCTGGTCATCATAATATAGGCTCTGCCTCATTTGGAATCAATGTGGAATTGTCCCCAGTTATTATTATTATTAGGTTATTTTATGTAACTAATAGCGGTATGTTTAAGAGAGCGAAAATCGTTTTAATGGTTTTTTTTATACATTTTTAAAACATTTTTCTCCTTTATTATAAGTGCAAAGTATTGGCATAGTCTGAGTGCGTCAACATTCACTGAAAAGTACTACTCGCCACTTTTCAAAAAAGTGTGAATAACATTTTTTTATGCAAGCGTGCTGCAACGTTGACATCATCGTCGCTTTCTATCGGGCGAGAATGCGACCAAACGTTCGACTATCGGAAATTTAAAAGAAATGGTCACGTTAGTCCATTGGTTATTCATTTAAACGTGACCACACCACAAATTGCTCACGTTATTCAATTGGTTATTCGCTTAAACTTGACCGAACCACAAATTCGTCACGTTATTCAATTAGTTATTCATTAAAACGTAAGCAACGTTTCTTGATCTAAGCATACGAGTATGTGCATATTATTTTGTACCATAATAAAGTGCAATATTATAGTTATTCTACGTCAATAATTTTAATTAGCAAATTAAACGAGTTAATGAGCGATCGTTGTTTTTAAAGACTAGACAAAAACATCGGTAAATCAACATAATTACCCTTAAACCTAGTCGTAAAATGAGCTGAATATGACTTCGTCTTAAGTGGTTTTGTTATACAATCGTATTGTTATCGCACGTTATATTGGTATACAATATGTGTATCTATGTATATATGTAATTAATGAGTCTTGAGGAAACATTATACTTATTATTAACTATCGATTTTTTTTAACTCCTTTATTATGCCACTGTCTTGGGATGACTTACGCGACCATATGATCCAAAACAAGGCAGAGCATGCGTTATGGTAACCAGACAGCTGTTAACTACACTGTGTACTCTCCTAAATAGATACTTACGTATGACGATTTTACAGGTAGACAGAATAAATATTCATATAAAAACAAAGAAAACGACTGGTTCAGCAGATAAGGGCGCTAATCACTGGAACAACGGGAAAGTAAGAGATTACAACATTACAAGCATGTTACGAAATCATGTTACTCACAAAAAACTCCACATATCCTCGTTCTCATCAGTAAGTCCTTTCAGCCTCAACTGCACCACTTCGGGCGCCAGAGATCGGTGCTTGTAAAAGTTGTCAATTCTTCGTTTTGTTTTCTCACGAGATCCCTTGGCGATTACCAGCATCCTTTCTATAAAGTCTCGATCTGGGATTGAATAAAACGTATTAAGTGACCGCTGGGTCGCCGACCTTACAATGCTGGTAGTGGCTAGACAAAATCTGCGAAGGATGGTGTTGTGGTACATCTTTAATATGTAAAACACATGGATTTAAGCCCAGATCCTGTTTTCGGTTGAAGAGTCGTGGTCTCTAACCACTACAATAGAGGCCAGTCGATAGATTATAGTCATGTAGGTCGGGCAATCCTATCTTTCTCCTCGTTCTCTTAACTATCACAAAGTTAATATGTGTCGTATGCCAAAACAAAACCAGATCGCAATGCATAACATCTTGTTACGACGCCCACGAAATTAATTTAAATGCACTGAATGATTTCGTGCCACTTACCCGAATATGTAACGTAAGTAAACAGTACACACTTAGTTGATTATGTTGTACACACAACACATATTATGTCAAAACGTACTCTTTATTACATAAAACATTTATTTAAATACGTCCTGATTTTAATAAACTTTTACTTTTAAACAGTCAAAGAAAGACACACAGTTAAGGACTATTTCAAGGTTTATCGCTATCGCCAGTAAATACTGCGTTATTGCTAATCTATCGCTAGTGAACACTGCGCTTTGGCTAATCTGTCGCTAGTGAACACTGCGCTATGGCTTATCTGTCGCTAGTGGATACCACGATGTCGAATGTTAATATCGATTGGTATTATTCGTTTATTTCTGTGGAAACGTATAGTGCTTACATTTGAATAAGACATAAATTGTGTATATTAGTGGTTATCGGTTGTCCTGTTACCATAGCACACTTCTGCGTAGTTTGGTATCAGATGATCGTGTGTGAGGGTCTTTCGTGCATATAATGGTATAATAATTATTATTAATACTTCAAATACTATCAATCTAGGCTCAAATCCTAGTAATCACTACTAATTATACAAAATTACGTGGGTTTTTAAAATTAAATGTCAATCGTTACATTCGATGAAAAATATTGTGAGGAAATTTTCAAACTTCAGAGTTTTTCATAGGCGCTTGGTCAGCCTGGTCGACTGTGGCCCTTAACCTAACCATGATAGGAGTATTAGTTATAAAGAATCACGCTCAAGTAAGAAAGTAGAGCTCATCAGAGATAATCAGTTTTGGTGTTTCTCGTACATACATCATCCAATGACGCAGATCACGTCATTTGCGTACATTTTTATTGCAGCGCGCTGTGCAATGTAGTAAAACGAGAATTTATTCAGACGGAAAATATTCATTTTGATGTTCGCACATGAAAACAAAAGACTGTTTCGTCCAGAATTCCTCGGAGAAGCAATTAAAATAACATCACCGGTTAATGGGGTCGTTTCATTTTTAAACATTTCACGGTGTTACGATTTCCACGTACTTTTACATGTATGCAGTCGGTGATGCGAATGAATTCAAAACGTATACCACGCCGGTTGGATACCTTTATAAGGAGTAGATATTTAGTCCACATTAAATTTTATATATGTACAATATATAAAAACATGCACATACGTAATAATAACTGGGGACAATTCCACAGACGGCTATCTAATTCCAAATTAGGCAATTGAATGTCTGTGTTATGGCAACTCGACATCTAATAAACAAATGTGTTAATCAGACAAATGTTTATTCGGGGTGGGAATCGAATCCCCGATCTCAGGATTTGCAATCAGTGGCTCTAACTTTTCGACCACTAGGACAATTAAATTGATGTCATATTTACGCACCTTACAATATACACCATTAGCATAAATATGTTTTTGGGTCTCACTTCTGAGCACAAGACTCCCCTGCAAACATGGGAGGATGCTCCATCACGCCAGTGTGCATTGGTGGAGGTAAGGGCTAAGGGTCAATTCGTGGCTCTCCAGCATGCGCTGAATGGCCTTTGGGACAAGAGGAGTGGGGCGGTAGGGCTGGGGGGGGGGGGGGCTATCGTACATACATACATATATATTGTCACGTAAGGTCCCTAACGGGGTAGGCAGAAAGCAGTGCCAAATATCTCTGTCCTTACAAACCAGCCCTGCTTCATCTACATTTATCACTCTCTTCATTCACTTATCGTAATACTGTGACATCCTATACGCCCCGAACCCCTGCACCGGGAGTTTGCGAGTATCCTTCTAAAGATTCGAGATATCTTAGACGTCAAAAAAGCGGTCATTAGTCTACCTACGATCAGCGAAGCGACAGATAACGATTAGTACCTACCTACCTACTTCAATTACATATCTTTAGCGTAATGTTTTCAAATAATAACGTTACTAACGTAATCATAATTGTCACTCGGTTCAAATTTCATTTAAATTTTGACACATAGTGCGCCATTATTTTATCGTTATGAAGAATTATTATCTAAGCGGTAATGACAAAGGTTGAAATGGCAAAAAATTTGGACATGTCTGCGCAGCGCTAACATTTCTGAATTTCCTGTAAGAAGTTAATAGCAATATTTATTTATATACAACGATAGTAGGTATAATTTAGTACGTAGTAGCTCTAATCCGGGGATTTGCTTGCCTGGTCAAAAGAATTCATTTACCAACTTAATAAAGATTTAAGTTTAGTTTCGAGATAACTGAAAGTTGGAGAGACTAGTGGTCCTCTCTACGGCGCTCATTTTGGGAACCCCTGGTCGAAATTATAATTACTTACTAATCGGCGCTCCAGACAAATGCGGTTCTTTGTAGTACCATTCCAAGATTGCGTCGATGTCTTCCTGTAAGATGCTCTCCTTTAGCCCGTGCTCCTTCAAGATGGCTTGCTTTTCCTCCTCGCTGTAGGGGTACAGAGGATGCTGCCCATCCAAATACATCTAATGGAAAAGGAATTGGATCAAATTCTTGGAGTCTTCGAATGTTACACTTGAAATAAATGTACGTTTTTTCATGAACAATTATTTATACAATATTGGAAACATTATATTATTACAAGTGGTGTATTTATGAATGGGTTTCTTATCTCTTATCAACATTAGCCGTTTCAGTCTTGAATGAGGATTTCTTCCTATAATTAGAATGACTGACAAAGAAAATTTCAAGAACTGGCGTCAAAATATGTTCTTACATCGTTAAAGCAAGCAGATCTAATAATTTTTAAAACGTGCGAAGATCATTAACACCTGTTGTGCGTCCGCGGATTTTTGAATGACTAGCTACGAGTACATTAAAGAATCGATATCAGTCACAGAAGTGGTCCTGTGAATACGGCAAATTTTGAAATTAAACCGCCGGTTGTGTGCTTCCTAAAACTTAACTGGGGTTTTGAAATGTAATGTAAATGATTTTGTTAAGGTGTTATTCTAAAATTGTGGATTTCGGTTCTGGTACATTTTTAGCTGAAATATGTTAAGCGTCAGCTTTTTGTTGATCTGGTTAAATGCAGTGCGCAATTTGGTATCTTTGGAATGTATTATTTATGTGTGCAGTTCAACATCATATCGTCATATCATCGCATGCATTATCATCGCTCCAAATCGCGCGATATGATTGCCATTGCACTAACATAGTTTCGAGTTTCCAGTTAGCTTAGGAATACAAGATAACAATATTAGGTTTCTCAATTTGAAAATAGATAATTAGCCGTTAGAAATTTTTGCTAATTAAAATTAGTAAAAGTGTAACGCTGAATGTTGCAGCCCCGTGTGCACCTAACGTGACTAGTGTGTAAATAATAATTGCGCTGTAGTTTTAATAGACATCAACTGAGACATCGCTGTATTTACTTGCAGTGTCCGTAGAGGTGTGTATAATATACTACAGAACATCTAATTGCCCGAAACCCATTTGCAGTTTCCGAGATCTTGACGTCACGCTCATCATGATGTAATGATTACTTTCTACCGACCCGTCGGTGGCTAACTATTTGAAAACCGGCTATAAAATGGCCGTTTTTTTACGTTTTCGCAACACGTTTCAAAACCAGAACGTTTCCAGTCTCATAACCATATCGTGCAATATTCACCTAGAAAAATTACATTTCCTATCAAAAATAAGATTATTTTCACGTATACCTATAGTTTTTATTAAAGCGGTTGGAAGTAAATTAATGTCTTTTTAGTTTTTGTGTGAGCGCATAAGTCGGAGAATTACAAAAAAGATGACCTTACATTCTTTTGTTACTTTATCTTTTATGTTCTTATTTGCAGGTACATACATATTTGAGCTTGTGTATGTACATGATAACCATTTGACCCAGGCTAAGTAGGTATATAGTGTTTTTGTAAAATTACATGTACTTATTTTAGTTCCAAAAATAAAAAGTTTTAAAATGGCCAAAAAGTAACGTTGTTCTTGTTGGATTTCTTTAAATTTATTAAGTTTTTAGATAGCTAAATTAGGCTTTTATTATTGCTATACTTATTGTTTATTTTCTTGTTAATCCCACATCTGCAATTTTTAATACAGTTTTCAGTTAAGTTTAAATCGAATATTATAGTATAGGAAAAAAACATTCCATAGTTTAGAAGAGTTAATATTCTCAAATCAAATTCGAAGTTTTGTTAAATTTTCAAGTTCCATGTAATTTTTTTGCTTATTAACTTTCTTAAATTACCGACACTAAATAGTAGCGGTGTGTTAAAAGAATCCCTAAAAGTTAATTTGAAACTACTGTAAGGTTTTATTGATATTGATAGTAAATATCAACATATATTATGTACTATAGTTTGGTAAAAATGAATAAATCATTGTGAAATATGAAGTATTTAACGAAGTTTTATTATAATGTAAATAAATGTTTTACATTTATAAAAAAACTTTTTCTATTTGATATCAAAAATTAATTCAATTACCTTGGTTATGGACAGTGGCTACCACCCTTGGTTTTTTGACACATAAAAAGTTTTTTGGTAAGTATTAATATATTTTACCTGATGGGATATGACTTACCTTTGATTTCTATGAACACACAAGTTTGATACACTCAAGGAAATAATATACCCGACTTCAACGACACGAGCGCTTGCGCGGGTTTACGCGGTCTTTTGACCGGCGTCCTTTGCAAACAGCTAATATGTAGTGCCAAATATTATACGGCCTTCAATAATTTTTCATGAATGTTAAATTACAATATAATATTATAATTACGGTTAACGTTATCATCAATCGAATCGTAATATGACGCAGTCCCACCATCGTGTGTTTGTAGCTCCTTTATTATTATAATTAATGTTTTATTGAATTGTGGTTCTAATGAATAACTTAGATTATATTATAATAAACGTTAAAGTTTAATGTAAATATATGTAGATTATTACTTTTTTCATCTTCACGTTTTTAATGCACATGGCTGAGAGGCGAACGGTCGGAAAGGAGACAAAAAGATGAGTAAAAGATAGCGAGGTCGTGTCATGCTGGATATCTTTAGGAGAGCCTATATTCAAAATAAGTAGTTAATAGAGGTCAAAAAGGACATAAGACGATTAATACTAGATAATATGCCAAGAATCAAGTAGTTGGAACATAATATGCATTGGCTGTAACTTTTAATCGTAAATAATGAATCTAGACATAATTTTTGAAGTTTGTTATTATACAGTGGAAAAAAATTAAAATTATAACAATTTCATTTGTTTGTGTATACTGCTGCACTAACTGTACATACCTATCTCATGTTTTAAAAATTTAAAACATTTTTTGGAATACATTTCTTCTTCTATAAAGATCTCATCAAACATGAGCTATATTGACTGGGCCTCGTGGTCGAGTGGTTGGAGACACTGACTGCAAAACCGGAGGTCGTGGGTTCGATTCCCACCCATTTGTGTGATGAGC
>DWGJ01000314.1:0-33939 GCA_018246895.1 Aspitha aspitha aspitha
TAGCGCGTTCAAACAAACAAACAAACAAACAAACTCTTCAGCTTTATATATTGGTGTAGATATAGATTATGACAAATATGGTGCGTTCAGAAATAGATTTTATGTAAAAATTTATTGACAATTGACATTTATTATTTATTTATTTTATAAAAACTATCTTATCTTTTAACTTGAATCAAATAATAAATATGTACAAAATTTTATTGAAATCGGTTCAGTGGTTTCGGAGATTTTCGCAAACGAACATCGTGACACGCGATTTTTATATGTATAAGAGATGCAAAAGGTGATCTTATTGCTCGATAGCGATCTCTTCTTCCTTATGTACTTATAATTGATTATGTATTGTGCAAAATAGATCGTAATGTACATTATTGTACATTGACGTCATAGACGTACTTCAAGAACTAAAATTAGCCCCCGTACGTTTCATAATAATAGACTTGAGAAAATAAATTTCCGATTATTATTTACGATCTATATGCGAGTCTGCGTTTACAGATTGTTTTACGGTCGACGTAAAGTAGCCGTGGAAATAAAAATTTTGTTTTATTTATTCATCCATTCATTCATTTCCGTCAACACTCGAGTTGTTGACGTTATTAAAAAAATTGAACTTCCACCGCTCGGTATTTTTGGATCACATCAAAACGGTTGTTGTGTAACTGTTTAACTGATGTTTTTCTATTTTCCTTCTCAACATAAAAACTATTCGTTAAATACCTACGTATAATTACATACCACTTTTCACAACATTCAGGAAGAAGTGCTATTGTTTGTGCGGTAAAGGGATAAAAAAAACTTTTTATCCAATGCCAATTATTTATCAGAGGTCACCACCAGAAGAGTTTTTTTCACAGAGCGACAATAAAATTAGTGAAATAGTAGGTACGTTCTCCTTGGATCGACGCAAGTGTTTAAAATCGTTAGAGAATAATATTCGGTATTATACAGACGTTTTATCGCGCAGTCTCGTAAACAATGTAGCGATTAACGTCACATATATGTATTTTATTCGCGCAGTGGATGTCACGGAGTGACTCCGATTATGTAAGTTATATACATCTCTGTTATATAACAACAATAAGGGCAGCAACACACACGGACTTCTGATCCCTAACTACGCAGTCTGTAATCTGATACAACTGATAATCTATATATGCGTACTATATACTTAATAGGTATTTTTATTATACCCAAACAAAACAAACAAATTGCTCGTCAGACAAATGTTTGTTCTGAGTGCGAAACGAACCCACGACCTCGGGATAAGTCAGAGTCTCTAAGTAATATTGATGTACTAAGAAGCCAGCCGTATATAATTCATGTACCTTAAAGAGAAGTATAGAGGGTTGCTTTAATATATGTACGATCTTGTTTGACAACTTTTATGAAAGATGTAGCAGAAGTCCGGTAAGGAAATTCATAGTTTTGTGTCCAATCCTACGTGAAAAAGGCATGTATGTGCCTCTTTCTGTGTATGCGGCCGGACGGTGTTCCGTTTAAACTTCGTACGTTCCGCTGCAATATATAATAATCTACTCGTATATTTATATAAGCGCGCAAAGTTCGGACGACAGGAGTTCATTGGCAGACGCTGAAAATAAAGTGTAACGAGACAATCATGGTCGGCGAGCGCGCCTCGGCTCGCCCTCACGGCCTAGTCGATATATGCACCGTACATATTGTAATGTATAATGTTCTATGCGACACATATAAGTGTACAGGATTTTCATACGTTCACGCAATGATTACAATTTTCCACGTCTTATTTTGTTTCCATTTTTAAAATCTAAATATTTCCAACACGTGATATAATACGTTGAATAGCGCAGACAGACTGCGTATTTAAAATAAATTTATACAAGTATGCGGCGAAACACATGTGTCGACTTGGTAATTTTATTACGTATAATTAACGTATTTCCAATTTTTTAGTGCAAAAATTGAATATTTGCTTGATGAAAAGTGTGTGTAGCCCAATAAATTCCTCTACCTGTCAGGGAAAGGATTATCAAAATCCGTTTAGCCGTTTCGAAGATTGCCGCGAACAAAAATACATATAATAATCTGGTGGTGGAAAATGGTGATTTGGATTCTGGTGACGAATACATGATCCTTTAAATTTTCTTCTATCTGTCTTGAATTGAATTGTTACATATATTGCCCAGGCAGTAGTCAGTTTTCATGCTCTAAACACGCTCAATGTCGAAGCGTTAGTAGTGTGTAAAATGCACGTTTATTGTGTAACTATATGTATGTCATGTATTATACTTATCAACCTTTACTTATGTAACCGTATGAGATTGTCCGCTATGTAAATTGCATTCAGCGCGTATCTCGTGATAGCACGACTACTTGAATGTGTCGGGTTCGACGCGTGGAATACGAAACGACTCGATATTCATTGTTGTCGTTCGCCGACACGTGTGTTGTCGCGCCGGCGACTGAATGCGTCCGGATATGTTAATTCTTCACGTAACGCGAACAATGTCAAACGTTGTTGTATTTGTTGTTGTTGATGTTCCGATATCCGGGAAGTGCGGGACAATCGATGTGTACGCATTTGATTTGGCGTAAACACGTCATCTTGCGTATTGGCATGTTGTGTTTCGTGCGATTTCGTTGGTAGCAGTTTATTATTATTTATTATTAATTCTTTATTGAAACCAAAACAAAAATTGTGGTACAAAATTTTATTAATTATACAAAAAAAATGTAATTAAAAATTATTCTGACATAGATTCTGTTTAATCTTCGCCATCGAAAATGGAGTCGGAGTCGCACGACCCATTTTGGAATAATTATTTCATGTGCACCTGACATACCCAGTCCGGTACAAATAACACTAACTACCGCCGTAAGCGTTGGCGGCCGACTGACACATCGGCGCGGCTGGTACCCTCACCCGCCTCTCCGCGCACATACCTAGGGCGCGGTACAGCGGTTGCGGTCAAGCTATAGCACCATTATCGAATGGTGGGTAGAACCTTTTGGTTTTACACGGTTTGCGATCGTCAGGTGTCACTGTAACGATTTGTGACAAAATGCATCGTTACTATGGGTATTTATATGGAATGCGTAGAGCTCTTCGGTTATTTATTTCGATTTTATTTTTCGGTGTTTCGTAAAGAGAACTATGTATTTATAAATCTACTATCGCGCTCGTCATAAAACACAATCGTGTACACTTTCTTTTCCTTTCAATGTACATGTTTTTAATTAAAACTCGACATTATTGCGTTGTTTCGGAAAATTCTAGAAAATGCACTCGCCTACGTCTGTGTCGAGAACGTTTGCAATTTACTCTACGATATCGAGCATCGTTAATTTGCATTGTACTGTAATGCGACTGGCTACTCCCGACGGAGCTAATTGTTAATGTATTGAAATTTACGTAACCGCCATGCATTTGTTCATTCTAAATTAGCCATTGTTTTTTTCTGGCTTCCCTTGTCAATTACACGAATAAATTTTCCACTTCTCACGTCGTCGTAGACGTCTGTTAGGGTGCGTTTCCACCAGAGAACAGAACCACAAGAACCAATACGATCCCTTCATTTACCTAGCCTCGCTTAGTACGCTTGCGTAACGGAGCGAGGTTTCTCTCCTATTGGTGCTTAACAAACACATCCCTCGCTATGCATCTTCGCTCATCCCTGGTGGAAACGCACCCTAACGCTGGACGTGACGTCTTCGCCTGCGATGCTTAAAATCGGTGGCTCTCAAACTATGATCAGCTGACCGCAAGAGGACTGTTATGTGAAGACTAAATGCAGGTCCCCGTAATAAAGTTCTGCTCTGCCCAGTCTTTTGACATAATATGATGGTCTTGTGTGAAGTTATCCCAAGATAGTTTTGTGTCGTGACTTTGAATCGAACCCGTAGCTCTCGGCACCACACTCAATCTAGCAACCGCATGAGTGTGTTTTGTTATGACTCTGTAGTGTGTTACACATGACATTTTGCTACGTTCTTTTGTATTTAATTCTAGCCGCTGTAATGGAATGAGTCATAGCCATTTGGCCGATGATGGCGTAGTTTTGAATAAAAAAAACATTAGTCCTCATATGTACGTCGCAAAAGGTAATTACGCTTTGTTGCAAATATGCCGACATTGCCCACCGAAGATACAGGTGTAATATGAATGAATAATGTGTGTTTACATAGCGGTTCAAAGTTCAGTCTAAAACTCGCTTATTTTGAGCCTATAACATAACATCATATTAATTAGATACGGATATACCTGTATTTACTAGCTTAGAATGTGCATTGTAAAAAGTATCAAAGTCACACAAAATCTTTATAACTTGTACCCCTTGTGTTATTCTGATGCTATATGACTTAAAGTTGCATCTAAATCTGTTTAGTAGTTTTTGCGTGAGAGAGTAAGAAACATCCACGCTCACCAACTTGCGCATTTACAATATTAGTAGGACTGCGTATATATTGTTTCAATAACGTAAATTCATTTGTGAAATGTTTGCGGTTTGTCATTCTACGTATCGTACCTCCTGTAATAATGTAGACCACACTATTATACCGTCGTGTTTTATTGTCTATATTTATTCAATTTATACGATACGAAAAAGATCTCCTCACGTACAAAAAACTACATCTATCTTATGTAAACCTTTCAAACCTGCCCATTATACCTTAACTTCAATTGTAAATAAAAGAAATTAGTAACTGTTAGTGATACAACATAATTAATGTGGAAATAATACGATTGATTAACATAGTAGCAAATAGGAAAATAGCCTCGTATCGCACATGGAAGGATAGTTTTGGATGTCCATTCTGTTTACAATTCGTCTGATTCGTCTTGATAGGCGATCTTACCAACGTCAGTGCCGCTGGCTACTGTTCAAGTAAACAAACGTGAAACGCCTTTTGTCTTTGTTTCTGTTCTGTTGCTATCACATTACCTTTAGAATTTCCACGACATAACCATTCACACCGCTATCACGTAACGTTCTATTTGTGTCAGCTTTTACAATTCTATTATGATCGTAAATTGCTACTTGCATGTACAAGTACTCGTAAGCATCGCTTTTACATTATAAAACATTCAAAGAACACTCTGAAGACTTTAAGCCAACGTGTACAATTTAGAAAACATATTAAATCCGTTTTATTATTTACACATAATGTTATATTATTAACGGCCTTGGTAGGGCACGTTAAGCAGTTTCACAGAAAGCTATATTAATGCGACAATTGAAGTCTTTATAAGAAATTCTTACTGGATCGAGTATGTTCAATATTGATCTACTCCTATTGTTGCAGCGGTGAAATTCCAAGAGAACCTCCTGAAGACGATGATCCAGATTGAAAACACGTTCTTCGAGCTCGGCAGGACTTGCCAAAGGAACTGTCTCATCATATGCGATCGGGGGGCTATGGACGCTAGTGCATGTAAGTTACTGCTTCATTTGTTGCCTGATTTGATTTAAATACTCGTTTTAATCGTGTCTGTATTTAAGCAAGGCCGTTACCTTGTAACTAACTTAATTGTCATCGAGTCCTTGGTATACTTTGGTAGCGTAACTCAAGGACTTAGTTAATAAACTTTTTAATTGGTATTATTAACGTTAAGACCTTTTCATATTCAAATATCTTTACAGTACAATACAGATGTTTATAGTCGTATCTTTAGAGTACTTACTCGTACATTCAATCCTCGAGTTTTAAATAAGCGTAATTTCTCTATTATAAATGTGCTTGAAATTAAATGGTGAGGATGTACCACAGAAGATAACAATAGGCGTCTAGTCTTGCTATAAGACCTATGTATAATCCTGAATTGGCACTATAAATGTGTTTAAACTCCTAATATCCGATCGAAACTAGATTTTCAGACGAAGCCAAAACAATAAACGAATATTTGGCTATTCTTCTAATTTTTTACGAATCTCGCATTCGTACATACTTCAGGTCAAATTATAATTGAATCCTTATTTAAAATTTGATTTATTTTGTAGCTAATAAATTTAATATTCACAATATATAAAAAAAAAATTAATTGTCCTAATTGTGTTTTTACTGGGTAGTATCCAAATATGGTATAGTAAAAAGAGATTTTTGAATATGTTTTTTTAAATCTTATGTCTTCCGATTGGACAATATGTACTTACATTATACATACTCGTATATCTCTTTATACCCACGTTTGTTGAGAATGTCGTAATCGAGTGTTTTATCACTACAACGTTCCAATGTTAGGCCACAGATTGTAAAATCAGTGATTTACGACATTTGTACTGTTTCATGACAATATTTCATGCGGAGAAATGATAAATATTGCGGCAAAACGCATAATTACCACCTACACATATTTGACGCGAGCTTAGCGGATGTTGATGTTTGTATTTAAGTAATTAAATTCAATGCTATCTGATCCCAAAACAACCATTAAATTGCCTAATTTGGGATCGGATAGCCGTATGTGGAATTGTCCCCCAGTTATTTATCGATCTAGGAATGTATCTAAAGAAAGACAAGGAAAAATAGTTGTTTTTTCGCCCAAGCCAATAGGAGAGAAACCTCGCTCCGCTACGCAAGCGTACTAAGCGAGGCTAAGTAAATTAAGGGAGCCTATTGGTTCTTAACAAACACATTCCTCGCTACGCATCCGCGCACATCCCTGGTGGAAACGCACCCTTACCGGAACAGTCGAAGTAAAAAATGGAGTGTCGACCAGAAGATATGAAGTCGTTCTGAAACGTAACATTACAAGTATATAAACAGTTGAAACAAATTATGTGCGGCGGCCTCGCCTCGTTGACAGCTTTCTCTAATTTTAGCCTTGTCTGTATTCACTCATTACAATTGCATATGATTGATGATAATAATAACAATATACATTTTTTTATTATTTATCTACATTTAACAAAGTCGGTTTTACAAAAATACGAAAACATTTGTTTCTCTATAAGTAGTAATACATATTTGGTTACAATAAGATGAAATTGACTAAGCGCATTGGCATCGTATCTGTAGTCAATTAATGATTAATATAATCAATTAGTCCAAATGTCATCTTCCTAGAACAGTCTGCCAATAGCTTTCGATTAAATTGCATACATTGTGCAAATCTGTAGTTCACTACATTTTTGCTTTTACTTTCATCTGTGCAAGTCTTGATGTTCACAGTACATAAGCAACACCTAATATACGAAACTACGAATAATAATGCGTTAATTATACTTCGTTTTTAGTGATTTATTCAACAAGTAATTTCAAAATTTAGTGATTTATTCAATATCGTAATAATGTCGTCAAGTGACAACATCTAGGTAGATGAATAGATAGATCACATTCTTGAAATTTACTACGAAGAGTTATTCCTATTCCGGGTTAAATATAGATATTGTGATCACTCCACGTGACCCTTATCTGTCACACTAATATCAGATTATATAAATCGATATTTTGGATCATATTCATTGAAGAATCATCCCTATTAGGTGACATATCGTTAATAGGTCACAACTAAAGGCACTTCATTCTTACATTTCTTACCTGTATTGGAAAATGTTTACAAATACCTACGTCAGATGTCCCGTGTACGTATTTGCTAGGCTGAGTTTATTATATAAAATAAGAACAGTTCTATGATTAGTTTAAGTAATAATATTAGTTATCAAATGGTTCAAATAAATTTTGAAAGTGATGGAAATTGACTAGCATTATTTTTCACAGACTTAGCGAGCGTTTTTCGTGACGCAAAGTTTTTATCTGACAACAAAGTCGTTGCTTGAAAAACTACTAAACATAAAACCTAATACAGTTGTCTACTGTTTTTCATAGACAAATAAATAATTTGGAAGGAATGGCGAACCATAAAAACGTCTGCGAACTCGCCTAATGGTACTAAGCTATTAAATCGTCCCCGCGGGGTACTTACATACTCATAAAAGTACTTTATTTGTTGGAACGATAAATATATCTTTTGATATTTATTTTTTTTGGCAAAGGAGCTTAATTGTCGCGTGACTATGTATCGCACATTTAATGGTCGATAGAGATTTGACAAATTCTGATAGTGTATGTAGGTATATGCCAGTGATTTAACAAGGAAAAATAGGCACTAGAACTTCAATATTACGCTTGAAATGGCGAGTGAAATTAGGTATTTGCAGTCTTGGTAATTACCAATTTTGCCAACACCGGAATATTATTTTGCAGTCTTCTTTTTTTAAAAATGCATGTCATTACTTTATTGGACTGTTATTTTTTTTGCGTTTCGTCAAATGTCCAATTTGTGTTTGCAGTTATTTCAAAGGAGAAGTGGGAGGCGATGTTGAACACGAACAACTGGAACAGCGTGGAGCTGCGCGACAACCGGTACCACCACATCGTGCACATGGTCTCCGCCGCCAACGGCGCCGAGGACTTCTATTCCACGGAGGTAGACGCCTGCTCGTTAAAAACATGTAACATTTGTATGTTTAAACAAATTGGTACTTGCATATAAAAAGGTTACAGGTTTTTTCAGTGCCATCCATAGTGTACTATTTATGGAGTATAAATATTTAAATTGCTTATTATTAAATCGTCATTAATACTGATATTATAAAACTGTAGGGTGCTTTGAGCGCGCTAGCGTTGAAAATCCAATTTGTCTTGTCTTTTGGTACACTTTACAGAGCCGCCATTACAAATATTTTTCTATAGGTTTTTTGACGCAATAAAACATGAGAAGTATACACACAGTTATAAAGCGTCACTACTATTATAGAGTAATATTGGCGTCTGAAAGACGATGGGTAGGTCGTAAAACTACCAATTCAATGTGACATTGCATCGACCTCAACTAAGGTGAAGGCTCGGGACAAGACAAGGACATAGTGACGAGTTGCAAACACGCATGCAGCCCAGACCGTTAGTAAAGAGCTGAATGATATCTCATACACATTTATATCAAAAACTAAAAATAGATGAGGATTTGATATCGATAGAATCGCTGACTCGGAACTAACTAACTAATACGCCTATGTAAACCAAACCTATGCTTTTCCAAAGCAAAATAATACAGCAATCTTCGGTGACTAATATTGCTGTATTAACTAGTTAAGATTACTGTAGTAACAATTGTACAGTTTTTAGATAGCTAAAGAAAATTCTACACAATCAAGTGTCTTCATTAAAGAACGTCGCTGTAATGTTTCATGACATAAATATAAATAATAGCAAGGATCAAACGTGTTAATTAACTAATCAAAGACTTGATAATTCTAGTTTATTATGTTACCTATCAAGATACCGTTCGCATAATATATGCGCAGGTATAAAATGATTTATAATAGTGTGATCTCATTCAATGCTCTGAGCGATAAAGTGAGAATAAAGCACACAAGCGATTATACCATAATACTTTTAATATATTACTCACGGACGAGGGCGTGTTATTTCTTGTAGTGTGAGACCGTTGTGTGGCAACTGGCACTTCATTGGTATCTTCGATATTAACTTACCGCTAAGGCATGTGGAGTTTGTGCAATCAAATGGCAGATTAAAGCTAAAGCATTAACCCTCTTCAAAATAAGGACACTACGTCAACGGCGGAAGATGTATCTCCATGTTGGTTAACGCTAACGAATCATTCGAAATATTTAATGTAAACAATTTTGTAACGAACCGATATTTTTAAAACGCTCATAGTGTAACAATCGCTCCTCACGGTAATGAAACCGCGGCCTTAACGTGTACCTAGTGTTTATATTCCATTGAACTTATCTACATAGACAAGTCAATGTTTACATGTTTTGTTGATAACTGCACATCATGTACCTTACATACTAGTTTGTTGCACAATAAACACGCGGCCGCCAACGTGGCTTGTATCCGATCCGATCCACATTTTGTACCTAATGGTCGACTTTGAGTCCAATATTAATTCTGTGAGTCATTAGGTACAATATTATGTGCGGTTCTGTTCGCTTCTGTAGTTTCCAGAACATTTTAATCCAGGACATTGCAAACGTACCGTGAATAAGCATACTCGTAAACTAAGCGAATACGTGATGCACAGATACTAAATACTATAGCATGTATCAAATACAGAAAAAAATCCTGCCCAATTAACGAAATGACTTTTTTTCTCACACATTAATAGTTTTCTTTTTTCTATTAAGTGGAAACAAAATACAACTGGCTACGTTCAGAGACTAAAAATTTCAAATGTATTAATTTCGAGTAATAGGAAATGATTAAATTATTACATACATACATATCGTCACGCCAGGTCCCTAACGGGGTAGGCAGAAAGCAGCTTTCTTTCTGCTTTTGCGTGAAATTATTACATTATTTGTTAGTATGGCGTTGATGTCAAATGTACGGGTCGAAGTGAATCGTGAACAACGTAATCTAAACCGACATCCTACACCGGCGATGACGCGACGCCGGCTCCTGTTGCGCTGCGCTCTTTGTGAATGCAATTTTTCCGTTCGGCTGTGACATTGATGTATCGCTGGCTCATTGCCACATATTAATTCTTATCGTTTGGAATACGATCCGATGACTGATGTCGCGTCGCACTGTCTCTAATCATTTCAATGATTATCAAAAAAATATCTTCCTACTGAAAATAAGTTTGTTTTGCCAATTCAACTGTCGTCTTCATTCATTTGATGATTTTTTTTAATTCTGTAAATATATGAGTAACCACTATTTTTCCGTCACACTTCGTCTCTATCGATCTGAGCCTAACCTACCCTAATCTATTCCTAACTAGATCATTAGCTTTATTGTCTCATGGGCTGTTAGTATGTGCCTGAAGTACAATTCCATGTGACGGAGGTATGTACTGTGCCTTTGGGTTAGTTGTTTAGGGCGAAAAGTCTAATACCTACTTGTATATCATTATGGTTTTTAAGCGTTTCATCTCTTATGAGAATGACTGTTAGGATCACACTTGACTTCACGTGTTGAGGCCGCTTTGGTCGATTTTATATGACAAAGACATTTATTTGCACAAATATGAGTACATTTAAAGATGTTACAGAATTGTTAGTTCACTCCATATTTTTCCTTTTACGGCGTACAAATGCGTATGCGTTTGAAACGAGTAGGCATAATACGTGAAATACGCAGATTTCCTCAACAGCTGCATAATATCGTCATTAATTATTATCTACATACATACATCGATTGTTTGGCAGGACCACGCGTGCCGGTCCGAGGGCGTGGAGCTCGCGCGCGAGCTCGACTACAACGCGGCGGCCGCGTGGATCGGCCACCCGTACTTCGACGTGATCGACAACTCCACCGACTTCGACAAGAAGATGAACCGGCTGATCGCGTGCGTGTGCCAGCGCGTCGGCCTCGACACCGGCGACCGCCTCAACGTCAACTCGAGGAAGCGCAAGTTCCTCGTCCGCACGCCGCTGCCGCCCGACGCGGAGTTCCCTCCGTTCCAGGACTTCGACGTCGTCCACAACTATTTGCAGAGCGACTTCCGGAAGGCGCAGGTCAGGCTGCGCAAGCGCGGCCAGAAGGGCCACTGGTCGTACATCCACACCGTGCGCAAGTTCCACCCGACGAACGGCCAGTCCGTGGAGGTGCGCACGCAGCTCACGCACAGGGACTACCTCAACCAGCTGCCGCAGCGCGACGACGCCCACTTCACGATATTCAAGAAGCGGCGCTGTTTCATTTACAACAACCAGTATTATCAGCTCGACATTTACCGCCAACCGACACATCCCAGGTGAATATTATCACGTTACATTATAAACGCGAGTGTGTAGGTTTGTATGTATGTAATGAGATGTGGTTTGAGTATTGAGTATATGAGTTGAGTTTGAGGCCTTGTATATTTTTTTACTTACAACATAAGAGATCGCAAACGTGGATAGGGGTCGCTCCCCAAGTACCTCATTTTCGAAATAGTTTCCGCATATCGAAAGGCGACATATATAACAATCGTCGTTGACGTCACAGTTGTGTAACAACGCCGTAAGTGCTAAGTTTCTGCTTTGTCACTTCCAGGTGTCGGGGTCTGGTCTTGCTGGAGACGTACAGCGCGGCGTACAATCAGAACGCGTTGCTGGATTCCTTGCCAAAGTTCCTCACGATAGAGAAGGAGACGACCGGCGACCCCGCCTACTCGATGTACAACCTGTCCCTGAAGGAGGACTGGAAGACCTCGAAAAGGTATTACGCGGGCTCAGAGGCCGACGGTGAGTCGATTGTGATAAACGCCCCGTCTCGTGTGTGTAGCGATCTTTTACGATTTTGCCAATATTTTATTATTTTTTTGGTCCCACGCATTATCATTTCGCAAGTTATATAAATTTCAATCTAACAACGCATATTATACACAATTGCGTTTTTGATATTATTACATTTGAAAATACTCCTTAGTATTTGATTTTTTTTCGTTAAGATAATTCTGTCTTCTATTTAATCACACTCGTGCGCATGTATTATCCATATGTCTATTGTGACTGGCGTAATTGTGTTATAGTCGTGTTCGAATACTATTATTATTACTATATTATTATTTATTTGGTTACGTAGTCCTATCTATCGATTACTGCTCGTGAACATTGTACTGGTATAGCGTGATGTGTCTAGATGTTGTGTATTAGCCTCACGTTGGACGTATGCACCGTAGAGCACCCGCTAGCTGCCAGTGTTGCTGTAGTGCACGAGGGCGCCTCGCGTTCACGTTAAAAACTAAACTCGACGTAATTTTCCAGATGTGAAGCCTGTCGTTCTGGGACATTCGTGCTCTTTGCTTTCCTCGAACGGTACCAATAGAACGGACTAACGTTTTCTATCAAGATGTAAAAAAAATATATATGAACACTAACTACCGTCTCGTTCCGTCGCCCGCGACTAACACACAATTGCGCCAGTGTCGTAACGTAGTAGCGTAACGGGTTAAAGGTTGTTTTGTTTGTTTTGATCCATTAGGACGAGCCAAGTGGTCGATGAACGGTCACATTGACAAATTCGTCAACGGTCACGCCAAGATGAACGGCCACGATAGCGTAAAGGCCGCCGGCCACGCGCCCGACAAAATGAACGGCCACGCGCCCGACAAAATGAACGGCCACGCTCCCGACAAAATGAACGGCCACGTTTATGATAAAATGAACGGCGAAGCGCCCGATAAAATCAACGGCCACGTCGATGAGAAAAACAATGACCAAGTCGGCGGCAAGCTCGACGGATACGGCAAAATAAACAGTCACATTAAAATCAACCGGCACGCAGTCGCCGTCGCAAAAGGCGCCGTGCTGAGCGGCATCGCTCACGTGGCCGATATGGACGCCTGCAAAGCCCACGACGCGGACTTGAGGTCGCCCAAGATACCCAAGAACATTGCGCTTAAAATTTAAAAACTACCCTCTCGCTACTTCTATTTTAGACTTATGAATTTTTATGAACTTCCACCTCGTGACATCGCAATATACACCAAATCGTAAATTTATTCATTATACTTGTAAGGTTCTTACTTCATTGTATTAAATCAGCGCCGTTTTCCCTTCGAAATGAAATGGCTGAAGGTATTTTTTACTTTATATTGATATTGTATTTATTCGTATGATTGTATAAATGCCAAATGGAATATAACTATTTTTATAGTATACATTAATTGAAACATATTTTTCATACAAGCAATACGCCAATGGAATACATTGCAAATTTGCATCGTTACATTTCACTAATATGTATGTAAAATGATAATTTCTTGTTTGTGCCTTTACACAGTATTGTATATTCTAATACATTTTGTGTCTGATGTAGTACTTAATGTATGCAATAATGTACAGTGAATGTTGTTGCAATATTATTGTAATCTATATAGTTTTAGAACGTTCATTTGTTTCAATATAAATCTTACGTAGTGAATTCCTATTTTATGGTGTACTTACATCTAATGATTTTTACGTAAATTACGAGTAGACATCTGTAAAGTTTTAAACGTCTCGATGTTGTGTCGCCTGTGTATTGTTCCCAGTACATTGAGGGGTCCAAATGATGAAGCACTCACTGACATCGTAAAAAGATTAATATCGATATCGATACAAGGATCGGCCCCATAGTGCTCTATTTTTTTGTGTTAGTGGCCTTTTAGATTTCGATGTGCTGAATACAGATACACTGATTTATTTGGCGTAGAATATTCGCGTAGACGTCGATGTTGTTGAATGTCGTATTACTTTCGCAAAAAAATAGCAAATACGTCAACGTGTGTGTGGCGTAGGACACCACTAGTGTAAAACGTGTTGCGTTACATCTGCGGAAGATGGTTTCGTAGCCGCGTGAGGCCACCCGACCGTTTGGCAGGGCTCCACGGCAGCATCGTTAATGGCTGTGCTATAATTTTATTGATCAATTAAGAGCTGTCTGTGCTTAGCAAAATGTTGGCAGTGAACACCAACTGAGTTATAACATCGGTTGCACCTATTGCATGCCGTCAAATGCAATATAAAATATTCGAGATTTGTTCCATATGTGGAGTTTACATTGATCCTTTAAAGCGTGCGGTGCAACTCGATTTTCGGACATTAAATCTCAAAATAGCATGTCCTGTATACTTAATGCATTGTTTCCTAATAAAGTAAACATGCAACATGTGAATTGGTTGTTTTTTCATTTACCTTCTAATTTTCCTGCCGTCTTTTATTATAATCAACTGGGAGTATTATGTTGTTTTAGATCCCAATTATTGTTGGCAAGAGGAGCAAATGAGCAGGCAGCAGTTATAAGTGGCCACTGCCAGCCTAACAGGGAAGTCTATCTACATCTTGATCTTCAATTTTAAAGCTTTTGATTGATCAAGCATCTATGCAAGCAATACAATTATTGTTTATATAAAAGAACCCACTGCCTCAACCATTCTAGAATCATGGTGTAACTACTTTATTCATTGATCATTAGGCGGCAGGAAGTTTGCGAGTTTAGCTAATCATTAATGAATATAATAAAATAGCAGTTAAATCTATTGTTTATTCATAGCACTCTTAAGCTTCTGTTCATTATACATTTTTATAACCTTCTGACCTGGTATCAGCCCCTGACTCAAACCTGGCCTCTTTCTTTTCTTGGCTGAGTTATTATCCCACACTCCGTCCTCTGTAGGACACGGCCTGTTGAGCTGAGGTGCTACTGGCGGTACTAGTGACGACATAGTGCCTGCACCTTCACATACAACTGTTTTCAGCTTCTGTAAAATGAAGATTGTATGTACATATGGTTTATTACCTACCACAAATGTATGTACATGAAAGACATTACGAGGACAATTCAACACATTCTTATTCGATTAGGCAACAACTACCAGTGTTATGGTACCAAGATGGTTGATGGTTAAGCATATTTAAATACACATTATTTTTAAAAGTACAATAGATATCTTTTCCTATACCCAGACACAACAAATGAGCCTATCTACCAAATATTTGTTGTCTGTGATAATGGAACCAGCAATTTCAGTTTTAGTAGTCATCATGTAACTGCTAGACAAAAGGCCAGTCAGATTTCAGAATACTTATTGATATGGTAAGTAGGACATGAGTATACTATACCCAATCTGCTCCACATCACCCATGACGTGTGATAACAGATTGCTATTAAAAAGTATTACTAAGGTAAATGTAAATGTACATTAGTGTTTCGTTCACTTTCATAGTTACTTGCTTCCATCTATCATAAGTTTTTTGTGTGCAGTGCTCTAAATAAACTGACCCCTCTAGAACACTACATTTGAATTCTACATACAACATTATTCCTTTGTGGTCAATGTAAAATGAATTTAACCAATAAAGAAATGCAAGAAATGCTTTATAAAGCAAGAAACATTATAAAATAAGCACCTGTCTCTCAATTTCCAACTCCTCTGGTGACTTCTGTACATCTGAGTCGTGTGCATATTTGCATTTATGACCAAATCTGCATCTGCCCCTCCTGTGGTTGTAGCATATTTTCTTCCCGTTGATCATCTGGACGTTGCTCTGACCTGGAACCTTAACAGTCCTCGCCTATGTACTTGACGATTGTATGTAAAACTGGATATATGATGTTCCTACTTTTAGATAAAATCATATTTCATTCCAATTTGTGTTATGGCAGTTGTGCGATCGAAATGTTTTCGTATTTAAGACCGATGGAAGAACTTAAGTCAACAATACTAAATTGAAATGCCTGGTTAATAAAGATTAAAAAATAATTTAATAGAAAGTCAACATATACCATTTTAACATGTTTCTCTAATATAGCAGCCTTAGCCATCTCCTCGCGCACAAATGGATTACTAAAGACTGAAGTTTTTAGATTGTTTTCAAGGGAAGGTTTTGGTAGTTTTGATAAAGGAATTTTACCGCTCTCTGACGTGTTTCTGTAAAACAAATGTATAGGTAAGCGAAATGAAGTATAAAAACAGGGGTAAACAAAATTTTGCGTCTGTAACGTCCTTACTTATCGTCGCTTTCGTTTCCATCGTCAGACTCGTCAGCATCAGACGAAGACGATCCATAATCTAGTAAAGCATTCATAATCACAAGCAAGTTTTAATTTTAAATACAAAGAAGCCTATACTTTTGTAATTCTTCTTTAAAAATAAAAAACATTAGTTTTGGGAATATTTCTAATATACGCAATCGAACTGACAAATGACAACTGCCATTACAGATACATAACGTGACGCCATAAAATCCAGAGCCCAGTATATTTTACGTAGACGGTTTTGTCCAATAGAATTTCCTATCATTATATAATAGATAGAAACCGGAATCAATGAATAATCACCATAAGATTGTTTATCAACTTCTGTGTCTTTTTTTGTTATTTACTAGTGTAAAATGTTAATTCAAATACAATTTTGAACATTCAGCCAGTAAACGCTAAGTTTTAATACGTAATTTTTTTGCCGTATTGATATATAATACCTATAATTTCTTTGGTAACAATAGTGTAGAAAAAACATAATAACTGCAAGGACGATTCTGTTTCTTTCTAGGAAATTCTTCACTTAATGGAAAACTTAAAGGTTGGCTCCGCATAAGTATCTTTGCGATTTATAGTCATTTAAGTCGTTTTATTACCGGACTGTAAGGAGGTTATGTTTTTCGCGCGTATTTTGTTTGTTTATTACCCGACTGTTTTTAGTTTTACCTTTTATTGAATACTTTATCTTTTATTGTAATCCACAAGTGTAACGCCCGTTATTACCAGTGGTTATTCATAATAAAAGAGGACTGATCAAAGTGTTGCAAATGGAACAGTTCTTTAAAATTTTTACCTCTTTATCATAGAACTTTGTGGATATGTCTGTCTAGCGCTGGCATTATGCAAAAGTGTTGCCATAGTGTTTAAAATAGTATAATCTGTATAATACACCTTCTTCGTTAAAAATATTTACTGATTATAAATAAATTAGCTGCTAATCTAGATAACAGCTTATAAACTGAAATGATTACTTGCCTCTATTAAAGTGTAACAAATACAATGCTTTTACCGATGCTAAAATACTACTACATATTTATTCTTATAGTAGAATTTTTAATTTTGAATCTATAACTAAAATTTCTCTTTTTTCTTTTCTTACGCGTGTAAGTGAGACAGAAAATGTCGCTATTCCACGCTAGTTCGTCGTAGTGACGGCGGCATCAATTTCTGAATTAATTACCATTTGTCGCAAAAACTGCGCGTCCTTTATCTTTTACTTATTATAATTCATCATCTAATTGTAGGTTGTGTTAAATTGTGTTCTAAATGGCATCAGACGATGAAGTAGACGGTTCTTTTGCAGGTAAAGAGTCAATTTTGTAACTAGCATGTCATAGGTAAGCCGCGAATAGCGGTATCATATGTTTACTTGCGGTAAGCAATTAAAAATTCGAAAATTTTCATTTTTATAATAAAGTGTTTGCAATCACCCATAAAAACAAACCCTTTATGGCTATAGATGATTCGTTTGGGGGTTATTATGGCGTATTTGTTATGGCTTGAGTGTAAATATTTTTATGTGGCAGTTTGTGACAGAAAAGAACATGCATTATCCCCCTCATTACTACTTAACAAAATGGACGCCGCCAAACAAAGGGATTAGTGACCTTACGACCGGGAGTGCGCGTGTACCGCTAGAATCGTTAGTTCCTGGTGCATTTGGACAGGTACACTGGTGTATTGCATCTGTTGAGTGGTTTGACCAGTTTATTTTGAATGATCGTTGCAGGCGACGAGGACGTGGAGGAAGGTGAGGGTCAGAACGACAATTCTGGCGAGAGTGATGAAGCTCCACCAAAGGTACATACCAGTTTCCATTCACTTTTGTATGTCCAATATAAAATTTAGTTAACCACAAATTTAGTTGACTTTGACCTACATAAGGGGTGTTAACATTGCTCTTGAAACTGGACTTTTTCACATAGAATCAAAATCAATTTTAACAATTTATGTAAGGTATTTGAATGCCATTGAATTGATCTTAATTTAATTAACTTTGTATTGAAATTTTTTCATTACACAGTTCATCATTAATTTCCTGTCTATATCAAAATATTGTTCTCACATTATTTATACCACATTCATAATTCATAACATTAATATGTTTGTGCTTGTCTTATGACATTAATAAAACTGAAATCAATCTTAAACTCTGACTACTATCTCTTTTACGTATCATAAATCTACAAAAATATATGACATGCTTTTAATATTAAATTCCTTTGAAAATAAAGAAGGTAAAATAGAATACATCGTATGTTGTGAATGTGAAGACAAGAATGGTATGGGCACAGATTAACTATCATAAATGATAGTTACATTTATTGTATTTTAGTAACACTTTGAAATTAATGTAATGGAGGCATAACATTGGTTCGTAACTGCAGCATAGTTGTGTGACAAATATGAATTGCTTCTGTTTGTCATTAGGAGGATGACGACTATTCGCCAGAGGATGGCAGAAAAAAGAAAAAGGGAAAGAAAAGAAAGGCTCGAGGTGAAGAGAAGAAAGGCAGAAAGAAAAAGAAGAAGCGGAAGAATGAGAGTGAAGAAGTGAGTATTATTCGAATAAGAGAGTGCTCAATATTCTGTCATTGCTCAGCAAGCTATTCCAAATGTCTTCATGGGAATTACATTAGTATGCTTGTTTTGGGCATCTTTTTTGGCCTGGTGCTGTGGAACCATGTATACATTCTCCATGTCATATTATCCAGATAGTTGGAAAACTACCTGGCTACTCTTATCCTTAAGATTATAGAGCATATATAGATGTTATAGGGTAGCTATGTGCCAATATAAAATACACATTTCATGTTAGCTGCTGTATTACATAAACCAAGAACAGAGAAATGTTACATGTCTTTATATCAATATCAATAATTATACAAGTAGTATTAGTATAAGGTCTACAGTTCCGTTCATACACCTATATTGGAGGTCCATTCATCGGTGTCTCATTTAAATTCAAAACAATTTTTTTTCTGGACTTCAATTATTGTTTTAATGTGACTAACAAATTGAGATAGATAAAACATCGGATAGTAGCAAGGGCTTGCTCAATGCTAAAAGTAACATACATATGTACATTGCAGATTATCAGATTAAAATCAGATAACACGCAAAGTCAGTCAACTGTTATCATGTCACTGGTATTAGGAGTGTGTGAAATGAAAACATTGGGACTTTAATGTACAGTATGCCACACATGAAGATACCCATCCCGTTTAGAATACTATTGAAGGGTATAGCAAACTTGAATTGCTTTGGAAAATGTGCTTATGAAATCTGCTCAATAAAATAATATACTTGCAACCGTCTGTAATGTGTCCTATGTAAATGATACAAGGCATCACATTTCAACCTCATTGTACATAATTTTTTGCTGGATCTTAGGCTATCATATTTCATACATACCATAAATAAAATGAACTAGCTACTTCCTTGGAATAATTTTCAATATCGCCAGCAATTGCACGACTAGTACAGTATTTTTTTTAACAGAACTAGATAGTCACAGAATGGTATTCTGAAAATCTAACATTTGTTATGTAGGTGGACATGCAACAAGAAGTGACTTATTCATACTAGTTGTATTGCAGTACCTTTATCCAATGACATAATAACCTACTTTTTTCACAACAGGACGATGACTTTGGCCTGGACATCGAAGCGGAGGGCGACAGCGACTTCGCCCTCAGCGCGGTGTCGTCCACCAAGAAATCGCGCAAGGGTCGCGGCAGCAAACACAACACATCCGCGCCGGCGTCCGATTCTGGATCTGGTAAGGAGGTCCGAATCATAAACGACGATTTGGATTTGAATCAATTCTAACTGCAATAATCACATGAAAAAGATTCTTGTACTACTCGGCATTTTAATATCGATTTTATTCTAAATTATCCAAGAACGCATTTTACTAAATAATTATTTATTTAGGTTATCTATGCAACTTAGCAAACTGATATTCAAAAGTAACAATATTTGCTTACATTACCTCTGTATTCATGATTATAAATTGTGTATATGCATTTAGCTGACATGTAGAGAAAACAATAAAGTTCCCTTAGTGTGATATATCTTATTATGAGATTATAATCTAAATTTTAAACATTGAAATATAATTAAAAACTTCAAAACTCATGAAAGAAGCTCGATCTTGAACATTATAACTCGATACTTAGTTTATTTTGAACAAGGTTGAAAGGACAACGACTTTACCACATATAAATTTGTATCGCACCTGATATGATAAAACAAAATATTATATTTCACTCTCCTTTCTGTGATTAATCACTTGATTTGTAAACCTACCTTGACATATACAGATAGAATAGATACATGGTAGACATATAGTTCATTGTATTAGTTAAATACATTTCAAGGGTATTGAAAAGATAAGGATGTTTAAATATACGAGCAGTGGCAATC
Source organism: Aspitha aspitha aspitha (assembly GCA_018246895.1). Classification (NCBI taxonomy): domain Eukaryota; kingdom Metazoa; phylum Arthropoda; class Insecta; order Lepidoptera; family Hesperiidae; genus Aspitha; species Aspitha aspitha. Next base: position 20,893 of record DWGJ01000314.1, read on the forward strand.
TATTGGCTTAGGTTTCTGTCCAGTCTGCAGGTATGGAGTTCAAATGCATCATAGACTTTATAAGGTTCGATGTGCTTTTAAATTCAAATGTCACTCAGTTGAATGGGAGAGATTGTTTTTAGCATTACGATCGCCATTACTATTCTTTATTTGTAACTTATAAAATATAAGTAAATTAATAATTAATGTAATAAATAAATATAACAATGAAGGTATGGTGTCAGTACACCTTACAGGTTCTCTACGATCTCTGTCTGTGATCTTATACCTGGCAGCATAGTAGACAAGGCCTTAATTCTTTGCTTTGAATTTCTATAACTCGCAGTGTCTTTCAACATACAAAAAAGAATTATGCTTACAATTCAGTCTATTGAGATTGTAAACATTTCAATGATATATGAATTAAAATTAAATACAAACAAACTGGGACAACAAATAATAAAGGATTAACATAACAGCTTATTAACAAAAAAACCATTTTCGTCCTGTAGGTATGCCAACAGTGGATGAAGTGTGTTCTTCATTTGGCCTCACCGATGTAGAAGTTATATACAGTGATGCAGACTTGGAAAATTTGACTTCATACAAGCTTTTCCAGCAGCATGTCCGACCGTTACTTGTAAAGGAAAATCCAAAGGTATGGTTCTGACTAAAATGTTTTGACTTATCACTATTTTTTACAATAAGATGCAAGAAAAATAGTTCAATGAATGATTAAAGGTTTGTATAATAATTGTTATATGAGTTGCTACTGGTCATTGTATGTAATTTTACTAGATTGGAAATTAATTTATATTGATAAGTTTAATGTAAATTCTAGGAGTATCATATTGTTTATTAGTTTCACTGTTATAGATCAAGGTGACAATTTTTACTGCAATTATAATTTTACAGATCCCAGTATCAAAGTTGATGATGCTAGTGGCTGCCAAGTGGCGCTTGTTCTGTGAGACTAATCCACACCTGGGCGGCGGTGGGTCTCAGAATATGGGTTCCGAGGAAAACACAAACACATCAAATGCATCTGACTACACACCCAAGCGGCCGGCACGTGCTTCAAAGGAATCTAAGGTATGGATTCATTTCATTTAAACTAATAATACTGCAGTATGTTATGTGCTTATAAACTAAAAAATTCAATTTAATGATGCTAGAATAAAATATATAGCGATTTAGTTTGAAAATTACAATGGTTTTCTCTGTGGCCTATCATTAGAGTAGGGGTTGCGGTAACCTTTTAAAACTTACATATCCTACAGCTAAGTTTGCTACAAGTTTAACATAGGAAATATAAATTAATGTTAAAAAAAGCTTTTATTTAAATGCCCTACAAAGATGAAAGTTTTCAAATTCACCTCTGCAAGCCCTTGCATTTGATACCCATACTGTGTTAGTGTAGAAGAGTAACAATTCCGCCATCTTGCAAGATCCGCTATATTGGAATTAAAATGACGTCACGTAGCTAAGCATGCATTGTTGTCTAGACTAAGCGTGTATACCAAATTTCAGCTGAATTGGTTAAAGATGACTGGTCCAAAATTCAGTCACAAGATTCCAGACAAACGTGCATACATACCAAGTTAATAAAAAGCTTGTAAAAATAAAAACTGATTGCAGGCAACAGAAGAAGTGACAGACGAGCCAGACGAAGAGGAGGAGGAAGATGCGAGCGACGAGGGCGCACCGGCGCCCCGCAAACGCGGCCGCAAGCCCAAGACGCCCGGGTCCTCGTCGCGCGCCAAACCCGGCCGCAAGCCCAAGGTGCCCACACTCAAGATCAAGTTCAGCAAGCGCAAGAGGACCAGCAGTGTATGTGTGATCCCTTTCCTGACCTGCATTAGAAATCTGGCAATTGGCACTTGTCGCTTGTAGTGAACCTTAAACTTTCTCATTACTTAAGGACACCCATCTTCAGGAGCAGAGCAATAGAAAGGTTAAAGAAAACACTTCTTATTGTATTCCGCTTTATTGACTTTTCTACTTATATAAGAATAATTAAATTGTACCTACATTAAAATTTCTTGAAACTAATTTCATACTTTGCACTTTGTGTACTACAAAGGCTTTAAATGATTAAATCATTTTTATTTGACAAATTTTATTCCTCTATAATTTAGATATTGTTACACATATATTATATTTTTAGGAAGAAGATCAAGATGGAAGTGCCGGAGCAAACACAGACTCGGATGCAGAGTTTGAACAAATGTTAGCGGACGCAGATACACAAAGGCCAACCAGTGCTGGCATTGAAGAGACTCTGCCACTGAAGGAAGAAGATCCTAATCTTCCTGTATGTATAAGTGACGTGAATTTTACCTGAATTTGTATGTATTTACTGTCATTAGTTATATTGGGTCAAATACCAATTAATTGTTAATATATTGGCAAATATTTTTTCAGCCCCAACCAAAAAAGAAAGCAAAGACCAAGATCGGCAATAAGAGTAAGAAAAAGAAGAAAATGAAAACCACAAACAAGTTCCCAGACGGCGCCGAAGGAGAACACGAACACCAGGATTACTGTGAGGTATGAACAATGCACTTATTGTGAATCCTACTTTGTGATGTACTGAAAATGATTACTCAATGTTAGTTACATTGTTAATCAAATGAGACAAACATGTCAAACACATGGCAGTATCGAGATAAATCTGTATAATGCTAATTTAAATGCACAAAAATTGTAAATTGATCTGAAATTAAAAAAAAAATGTTTGTTATACAAAACATTGTTGTTATTGTTGTGTGTACTTAACCTTTTCTACAGAATTGAGTGTTTAGTAATGATACAATAATGTTCTCAAATCTGCAGGTTTGTCAACAAGGCGGCGAGATCATTCTATGCGATACTTGCCCACGCGCATACCACTTGGTGTGCTTGGAGCCCGAGTTGGAGGAGACACCGGAGGGCCGCTGGTCGTGTCCGCACTGCGAGGCCGAGGGCAACCAGGACCAGGACGATGACGACGAGCACCAGGAATTCTGCAGGTTAGACGGAGAAATATAGCCATGATACATCTTTAAGGGTTGAATGTGTGGGCTTAAATGGCCCGTTTTGCACGTTTGCAACGGCAAACACCCGTAATGACGGGCATTGTACTTTTGAACCATGAGTACATCTCAATAAGCTTTCTGTATATGTGTACATGTATAATGCTATGTTAAAAAATGTCAACAGAATATGCAAGGACGGCGGTGAGCTGCTATGTTGCGATTCGTGTCCGTCGGCCTATCATCGCTTCTGTCTGAACCCGCCGCTCGAGGAAGTGCCAGATGGGGAGTGGAAGTGTCCGAGATGTAGTGTGAGTAGCGTGCCAAAATCATCTCCATCCAGAAACATTTACATTGGTGATAGTAGAACCTGTTTACGGTTCGCCTGGGGAAGTACCACCGTCACACCTATTTCTGCCGTGAGGCAGTTGCTTTTACAACAACACAGATGCAGTCTGAAGGGTGTGCATGTTGGTCCACATGTATACCAGAGGTGATCGTCTTAGTCCTCAAGAGTGGCAACACATCTGTGACCGACTTCTGATAGAATCAACCCTGTAAGGGGTCGGTTGCAGATGTCCATGGGTGGCAATGGCCACTTATAACTGCTGCCTGCTCTTAAAGTAAAAAAATATATTTCATTGACATTAACCAGATTTTGGTACCAACGACTTCCTTTTCTTTCAGTGTCCACCCCTGGACGGCAAGGTGGCTAAGATCTTGACGTGGCGGTGGAAGGGGCAGTCGGGCAAATCGAAGGCGCCGCGTTCGCGGGAGTTTTTCGTTAAATGGCACGAACAGTCGTACTGGCACTGTAGCTGGATCTCTGAAATACAGGTCATTCACTTATACATTTTTTATTTATCATATTGGAAACTGATATGTAGTGTAACATTGAACTATCGAACAACTGCTTAAAATAATTTCTATGTATACATAATATATATTTCTCGTTATTTAAAGAGCTTTGACAATTTGCCATGTCACTGTGTAATATAATACAACTTTTATGTATCAAACATTTTAATTTAATCAATTTCCTCTTAACAATGAATATATCTTAATATTCATATGTATGCTATCGAGTTTATCTAACACATCAGCCGTGCATTGTTAGATAGACACTTTGCAATAAGTTAGAGTTATAAGAAGAAACTAATTAAAGAAACACACAGTGTTATAATCATTGTGCATGTTTCAGTTGGATGTGTTTCACCCGTTGATGTACCGCTACTACATGCGTAAGTCGGATCCCGAGGAGCCGCCTAAGTTGGAGGAGCCGTTAGAGGAACGCGATTATCGGAAGCGACTCAAGAACAAGCACCATCAAGACCAGGACCCTGATGAGAAAGCTCTAGAAGAGAAGTATTACAGGTATTTATCTATTTTCCCATCTACTTGGGTTCGGCTCTCAAAATGTGGCGTCGCCAGGACATTCTATCCAGGGTCGTCTTGGGCGATATTTTTTGTTCCTTTAGGTTTTTATTTACTGGTGACATCTATGAAATATTACAGGTAATTTACTATAATATTTATAGTGTGTGAGAAGAGAAAATAGAAGGTGTGCTGATATTACTGTTACTAAACTTGACAGCCTGGTCAAATTTCCATCTAATTACGTTACGTAAATCCCGTATAGTTATCTATGATGAGAGGTTTCTAATTAGCTGTTGGAACTGTACGAACTCTCGCTTTCTTTTTTCTAATGGTGAAACACCCTTATTAATGTGTTCTTGTAATGTTTTGCTTTCAGATACGGCGTGAAACCGGAATGGTTGATCGTGCACCGCGTGATCAACCACCGCACGTCGCGCGACGGCACCACGTACTACCTGGTGAAGTGGCGGGACCTGTCCTACGACCAGGCCACTTGGGAGTCCGAGCACGAAGACATTGCCGGTCTCAAGGCCGCCATCGAGTATTATCAGGTGATCATTTGGAATTCAAGATGAATGTAGATGAAGCACGGTAGGTTTGTAAGGATAGAGACATTTGAAACTCAGTGCTTTCTGCGAACCCTGTTAGGGACCTTGCATGATGGTATGTATAATTTACTTGTAAGATTCTACGTTGACAAAGTTTCTGACCTTTGATTAATGTAGGGCGAATTGGAAATATAGGGTTAGTGGAGGGGGTATAATTTAACAATATTGAGCATTCTATCGTTACATTGGACTTATAGAGTTTGTGATGTGTAACTTTGTTTACAGGATATGCGGGCTTATGTAACTTCAGAAGGCAAATCTAAGGGAAGCAAGGGAAAAAAGACGGGTCGTAAAAACAAAAATAAGGATATTATTGACGACGACGAGAGCAGCAGTGGGCTACAGATGAAACCTAGAAAATATAATCCACCAGCAGATCGGCCCACCACAAACCTGAACAAAAAATATGAAGACCAACCGCCATTTGTTTATGAAACTGGAATGCAGCTGCATCCGTATCAATTGGAGGGTCTCAATTGGCTGCGGTACTCCTGGGGGCAGGGCATCGATACAATTCTAGCTGACGAGATGGGTCTTGGAAAAACCATCCAAACTGTCACATTTCTGTATTCACTATTTAAGGAAGGTCATTGCAAAGGTCCATTTTTAGTCTCCGTACCCCTTTCTACTATCATAAATTGGGAGAGAGAATTCGAACTGTGGGCGCCTGACTTATACTGCATTACGTATGTTGGTGATAAGGACTCCAGAGCAGTTATAAGAGAAAATGAACTGACTTTTGACGATGGAGGCAACAGAGGCGGTCGACCTTCGAAAATTAAGTCTCAAGTGAAATTCAATGTGCTCCTTACGTCATATGAGTTGATTTCTATTGACTCAACTTGTTTAGGTTCAATCGAATGGGCGGTGCTCGTTGTGGATGAAGCTCATAGACTAAAGAGTAATCAATCTAAATTCTTTAGGTTACTTGCTGGCTATCACATCAATTATAAATTACTTTTGACTGGCACACCCCTACAGAATAATCTCGAGGAATTATTCCATCTTCTCAATTTCTTGAACAAGGACAAGTTTAATGATCTAGCCGCTTTCCAAAACGAATTCGCCGATGTCTCGAAGGAGGAACAAGTTAAAAGGTTACATGAAATGTTAGGACCGCACATGCTGCGGCGTCTCAAGGCTGATGTGCTCAAAAATATGCCCACGAAATCGGAGTTTATCGTTCGTGTTGAACTGTCTCCCATGCAGAAGAAGTATTATAAATATATTTTAACGAGAAATTACGAGGCTCTCAACCCTAAAAGCGGTGGTCAGACGGTTTCGTTGCTCAATGTTATGATGGACTTGAAGAAGTGCTGCAACCACCCGTATTTGTTCCCCGTGGCCGCGGAAGAAGCCCCGCTAGGTCCACATGGTAATTACGAGACGCAGGCCTTGATAAAAGCCTCCGGAAAACTTGTTTTAATGTCTAAAATGTTAAAGCAGCTGAAAGAACAAGGTCACAGAGTTCTAATATTTTCTCAAATGACAAAGATGTTGGACATCCTCGAGGATTTCTTGGAAGGAGAAGGTTATAAATATGAGAGGATTGATGGTGGTATTACTGGTACAATACGACAGGAAGCTATCGATAGGTTTAATGCACCAGGAGCTCAACAATTTGTTTTTCTTCTATCGACAAGAGCTGGTGGTCTAGGTATTAACTTGGCGACCGCAGATACTGTTATCATATACGACTCTGACTGGAATCCTCATAATGATATTCAGGCGTTTTCGCGAGCCCATCGTATAGGTCAAGCTAATAAAGTAATGATTTACCGATTTGTAACTCGTAACAGTGTAGAAGAGAGAGTTACACAGGTCGCAAAAAGGAAGATGATGTTGACTCATTTGGTTGTACGTCCAGGTATGGGTGGAAAAGGCGCGAATTTCACAAAGCAAGAATTGGACGACATTTTGAGATTTGGTACTGAAGAACTCTTTAAAGAGGAGGAAGGTAAAGAAGAAGCTATACATTATGACGACAAGGCCGTCGGCGAATTATTAGATAGATCGAAAGAGGGTATAGAGCAAAAGGAATCTTGGGCTAACGAATATCTTAGTTCATTCAAGGTCGCTAGTTATTCTACGAAGGAAGGTGATGGCGAGGAGGAGGTTGATACTGAGATCATTAAACAGGAGGCTGAAAACACAGATCCCGCTTACTGGATTAAATTGCTCAGGCATCATTATGAACAACATCAAGAAGATCAGGCTAGAACACTCGGAAAAGGCAAAAGAGTACGTAAGCAGGTCAATTACAACGACGGCATTGTTGCACAACCCGAAAACAGAGAAGATTCAACATGGCAAGAGAATGGCTCTGATTACAATTCTGACTTCTCACAAGGCAGCGAAGATGACAAAGAAGACGATGATTTTGACGAGAAGAACGACAATGGCGATCTTATCAGTCGGAGGAGCAAAAGGCGTCTCGAGAGACGCGAAGAGAGAGATAGGCCGCTGCCGCCTCTTCTCGCAAGGGTCGGCGGTAACATGGAAGTCCTCGGCTTCAATGCCAGGCAAAGGAAATCGTTCCTCAACGCGATTATGCGGTACGGCATGCCACCTCAGGACGCGTTCAATTCGCAATGGTTAGTGAGAGATCTTCGCGGAAAATCGGAACGGAACTTTAAAGCGTACGTATCCCTGTTCATGCGCCATCTCTGTGAACCTGGGGCCGATAACGCGGAAACATTCGCAGACGGCGTACCCAGAGAAGGACTCTCTAGGCAACATGTTCTTACTCGAATCGGTGTAATGAGTTTAATTAGAAAGAAGGTACAGGAATTCGAGCACATCAACGGCTATTACAGTATGCCAGAGTTGATACGAAAGCCAGTAGAACCAGTGAAAATAGCGGGTGCGGCCGGTGAGAGCGCCGCACCTAGTCCCGCACCTTCCACAGCCACTCCCATTACATCGGCCGCACCCTCTCCCGCCCCCACTCAAGCCACCCAAGCATCCGGGCAGGCGCCAACACCGGGTGGATCTGAGAAGGATGAAAAGGAGGAAATAAAGGATGAGAAATCTGAAAGCAAAGATATTAAAGATGAGCCCATGGACACCAGTGATATTAAGGAAGAGAAAGAAAAATCGGAAGAGAAGGAGGCTCCCAAGGAGATCAAGGAAGAGAAAGAGGCCGAGCGGCGGATGTCTGTCGACGAGGAACCACCGAAGGACGATGAGAAATCGGACGAGAAGAAGACTGAGGAGAAAGACACCGAAAAGGTTAAAGAAGAGGTGAAGGAGGAAGCCGACAAGAAGGACGACGCAAAGAGCGAGAAAGCGGACTCGGAAGGTTCGGAGAAGCCCAAAGACGAAAAGAAGGACGACGACGACGACGACGTCGTGCTAGTGAAGGAGGAGGATGATCTCAAGGTCGAGCGGCGCAAGTTCATGTTCAATATCGCCGACGGCGGGTTCACGGAGCTGCACACGCTGTGGATCAACGAGGAGCGCGCGGCCGCGCCCGGCAGGGAGTACGAGATCTGGCACCGACGACACGACTACTGGCTGCTCGCCGGCATCGTGACGCACGGCTACGGCCGCTGGCAGGACATACAGAACGATCTGCGATTCGCCATCATCAACGAGCCGTTCAAGATGGACGTCGGCAAGGGCAACTTCCTGGAGATCAAGAACAAGTTTCTGGCGCGGCGTTTCAAGGTAATATTTGTTTTACAAAGATATTCCGATAATCGTTGTTTCTATTGCAAAATGTTTTTAAACTGTTCATTATAGTTGATTGGCTAAGAAACCTGTAGAACAGGTTCAGTATTCGAATTCTCTACATTGTACAGAACGAAATCGCTTTCAGTCGTCTGTACGTTTACATTTTTCTAACTACGTAACGGATTTTTATGCATTTTCAATCAACTAACCGAATCGCTCGACCGATTTTAGTGAAATTCGGTATGGGGATGCGGTTAACGCTACGGTGCACGGCTGGCCGGTCAGTAGTACTGATTCAATGCGTTCCGTGTGCGTTCCTCAGTTGCTGGAGCAGGCGCTGGTGATCGAGGAGCAGCTGCGGCGCGCCGCGTACCTCAACCTGACGCAGGACCCCAACCACCCGGCCATGTCGCTAAACGCGCGCTTCGCCGAGGTGGAGTGCCTGGCGGAGTCGCACCAGCACCTCAGCAAGGAGTCGCTCGCCGGCAACAAGCCCGCCAACGCTGTGCTGCATAAGGTGCGTGCCGGCTCTAGAGACAGAGCGGTATCCGAAAACTTCCAAAATGATGCAACGATTTTGTTACCTTTATCTGAAATATTCATTTCTACCATGAATCTAGCTGATGAATCGTGAACTTCTATTAATGCTGTCTTGTTTCTAATGCGTACTAACCAATTAATATTCTCATTAATATTAGTAATAACAAATGAATGAAATAACACTATCAGTGCCGTTCTCACGGTCCTATTAAAGATTTGGCTGCCGGTAACCCTTTTGATACTCTAATTGTATCTGTCAAATGTTTTTATAACACAACCCGATTTCCTGTTATGATTATCTCTGCAAGTCTCAACAATGGTTGTCTGGAAGAGATTGCCATTTATAACAAGACCGCCATTTGCACTAAAATGTATTTGTTTGTTTTTTTTTCTATATTGCTTATTACTGGTGTGCAATAAAGACGATTTGTATTATATTGTATTGTATTGGACGATTTATCGGTGGGCAGGTATTGAATCAGCTGGAGGAGCTGCTGTCTGACATGAAGTCTGATGTGTCGCGGCTGCCGGCGACGCTGGCGCGCATCCCGCCCGTGGCGCAGCGGCTGCAGATGTCCGAGCGGTCCATCCTGTCGCGCCTCGCCGCCACCGCCGGCAACCCCGCGCCCAACGGTACCTACCTACCTCACCATTAACACTGACCGGCCTCGTGCTCGAGCGGTTAGAGACCCTGACTGCAAAACCGGAGGTCGTGGCTCCGATTCCCACCCGGGACAAACATTTGTGCGATGAACACATTTGTTTGTTCTGTGTCTGGTCGTAATAAAAATACCTATGTAAGTACTATATCGTATGTATATATGTATGTTTATCAGCTGTCCGGTCACCATAACACGGGCATTAAATTGCCTAATTTGGGATCAGACAGTCGTGTGTGGAATTGTCCCCAGTTATTTATTTATTATTATTATTATTATACTGTCAATGTGAATAAAATGTACATTATACACTTTTGTAATACGTACTCAAGATACTGAACAATGAACATTTTGTTATTGATACTGATAAAGCATTGGGGTACCGGAACAGAAGCTGCAGTCTTTTGGTTTTGGTCAATTGAGTATATTGAGATATGTCGCATCTAACTCTTCAATTACTACCCATTTTGTTGACCGCGACTAATTTATTAGGATGGTCTGTAGTTAACAACTTTCTTACGTATAAAAATGGCGCCATTTTGTCTATGGATCGATATTTGAAAAATATCAATGTTATTGTTTTGTAAATGGCACTTTGGAAATGTTGTTTTTTGTTGTAAAATTAGCATGGCCGTTTGGTCGCAGACAGCAAGAAGTTTGCGACTTGCGACGATGTTTTTGCGACGACAGCGGAGTTGCCGACAGAAATAGTGTTACTGCTTTGTTTCTGGCGACGGCTGACCGGAATTCAGATTGTTTCACTTCGATACTGCAGTTTTGTTGAAACCGTACAAACAGGATGTGAAAAGTTAAAACTCTGCAGTTACATTAGTAAAGTTATTTCCCGACTGAAAGTTGGCTTTGTGTGGTATTTTGGAACATATCTGCCTAATTTCAAATTAACATTAAGATAATAGTATAACAGATACCACTGTTATTTTCAAATCAATAAAAAATAAGCGAAGTTCCTATTTACATTCCTATTTGTTTTTAATTAATTAATTAATTTTTGCATGTTACGATTTTTATTATTATTTTTTTTTCATTTGTTTGTTTCTTTTTCCTGTTTCTGTATTTTCCTGTTTCTGTGTCATGGTATGGATGGCGGAAAAGAAACTCTTTCTTTCTTTCATTCAAAATATATCACATATTTCTAGTAAAAGAAACCGTAGCGCGTACAATCAGTAATCGACAATCAATAATGTTATGTTGGGTTGTTTATTTTGAAACACGATAGCGACATGGATATCGAAGACCGACCACACGCTGGTTCCGGGTAAGTTCGGGTTACAATTGATCGATGAGTCCCGCTGCTAGTACCTACCGGGATATTGGTACGACTATTACACAGCCCTCCAAACGTTTATATGAAACCATATCTTCTATATACGACTGGCGTGATAATCAAGCAGAGAATCTAAGAAACTAAACCCTGGCTGCTAAGCCCGAGGCCGCAGGTTTGATTCCCACCTAGAACGGTTGTTTAATGAGTACATTTGTTTGTTTGTTCCCGATGTAATAAAAATATCCGAGTAATAGGATAAACGAACTTAAAAAACTATAAAGTTGTCTAGAACCTAGACTCTAGATAGACTAACTGGATAGTGGACTGGTGTGACAATGTGATAGCAGATAGGAGTAAAATAATAATTTATTTCACTCGTAAAAGTTTAAAATTATTCATTTATTCAAAGGAATGCAATATACTCATGCATAGCTTTTTTATTATAATTTGAATGCATTGGCGCCATTTTGACACGATTTCGTATAAAGTCGATTCAACTTTGCGTCGTAAAATTATGCTAAGTATAATTTTATTACCACCGCTATCAAAACGTAGTAACGTTATTTCGTTGTGTAAATAACTGGCTCTAGCATTATAAGAATTGTACGGTAATAAATGTGCCGTTGGATAGTGTTAATTGTTGAACAGATAACGCTTTCCAAAGTTTCATGGTATGGATTTTATGTTTTAAAATGGAATATCACTTGTTATGACGATGGAGACGTCCCGAAAACTTGCGCATCAATCTTTAATATGTGTCAAAATTGTAAAATATACACATTCTTTTGTTCTTTCTTTCTAAGGTCTGCTAATCTCATTTAATCTTTAGTACTTATTGTGACTGAGTGGAGTAGTACATATAAGCGTAAACTATTATAATCATAAGCTGACTTTACTTGAATTAATATTAATGTACAGCCTAGTATTAGCCCAGCCTTAGGCTGATTAACGTATAATACTTTACTCGTTTAATTTAAATATAAGAGATAGATCGTCACGAGAACGCTACCTACTCATGAGGTTAAAGGTTATAGGATTTTTAAAAGAATGCATTTTGGTTTGGAAAGGCGATATTATAAAATGATTCGTTAATGTCTTAAATATTCGAAAATACTAAAGTTTTGTAATATTTTTATTCTGTAATAGGTACTATACTCGTAATTTTTTGCAAGGACAGTAATGTTTTTCTTTGCTGACTTGATCTTGTACTGAATAGAATCTATCAGTTGTAATTCTAATCATAATATGTGGTTATGTATCTCGCTAGTTATCTATGCACCATTGGGATGATTTAAAACAGTTAGTTGCATTGCTAATTCTGTGATAGGGCGATACCACGATGCAAATTGATGTCCCAACATATGTACGAGTATGTACGTAGCGATGCAGCGGCTAATTTATGACCTGGTTCAGTGCTTGTTATTAAACAATTATAATCTCCAGTGATATTATAGTTGTCGTAAACTTATTTATCGTGTCGCACGTCAGCTATAAACGTTCGAAATAATTATTCTACTTACTGACATGTTTACAATCTTTTAAACTGTTTTGTGGTTTAACATAAAATTGTAACACATTATTCTTAGAGGCCATAGTTTCTTTCATTGTGACTTTCGTTATTGGTGTACTGCTGGACCGGTTTTCCTTCCATAGTAAGAGGATTTTAGGCTATCGTTCACCACTCGTCAACTGCCGATTGGTGGACTTCACAGACCTCAGAAAATATTTTATACTCATACTTATCATATCTTAACTATCTTAAGTTATAGAATGCACGTGAGAGGTGCCAGGATTTGTACCCAGACACCTCTGCGTGAGAGGCTGAATTTTACAGTTATAGAACTCTTTAATATAGACAAATATTTCACCGAAGCGTAATTTCAATACTTCTTATACTCGTGCTAGTAGCT